>JAJLUM010000085.1:0-62947 GCA_030564265.1 Blastobotrys attinorum
GAGCAGTTGGCCTGGGAATGCTACGGTCCTTCATGCAGCACCCGGAGGACGTGCTGTGTGCGATGCTGATGCTGGTCAAGCTGGTGTGCCAGTTTCGTAGGTATCTTGACGGAAAGGAGCACAAGCTGTTTATTACACAGCAGCAGGAAGACCAGATCCAAGAATTTAAAGACCCGCAGTACCCAAGGAATCTGCGACTGCAGTTAAAGTTCCCCATCCTCGAAGTCAAGCCGCAGAAGGAGATACAACAGCACCGGGCCTTGGATCTTGGGCTTCTAGAAAACGCAGCAAGAATTAATAGTGAGCTCCTAGAAAACAATAGTGCAACTAGCGAACCTAGCTTTACTACTGAGCTCCCAGAAAGCAATAGTAATCCCGGAATTACTACTGAGTTCCCAGAAAGCAATTGCGATCATGGAATTACTACTGAAGACCTTGACTCCGAGCCTGATGGTCACCCAGAGAATGAGTTCGGTCAGCAACTGGACAAGGACCAGGACCGAGATTGCATACTACAAGGTCAAGTGGACAATACCGAGGACCAAGATTACATACTACAAGGTCAAGCGGACAACGACCAGGACCGAAATTACATACTGCAAGGTCAAGTAGATAAGGACCTGTGCCAAGATCCTATACTACAAGATCAAGACCTAGGTCATACACTACATGGTCAAGACAGTACAGAGGACCACCTGCCAGTCCGCACCGGCTACACACCTCCGAGACAGCTCCTAGAACAAATGGCCCATCAGTCCAAGCTACATCTGAAGCAACGATACCGCTCATCATCATCATCATCATCATCATCATCATCTTCACCATCACCATCAATCGGTGTCGCTACAGCTACCACCACAAGCCATGGCCGGTGGGCCACTCACCCCACCGGCTACCAATTCCATCTGCCCGTAGCCATAAAGTCACACAACCACCAAGTCAAGCGATACCCCAAGAAACAGGTCATACCGCGTAACAAGCTGGACCCCATCTTCGAAGTCGACCTACCATCAGAATCTGACGACTCGCTCGGTCAGCCGCACAGGCTCCACCGGGCCAAAAATGCTTCGTCTGGTTGGAGATCGAGCTCTGACTCGAGCTTAAGCCCAGGCGTAGTCTCCAGCTCTTCCTCAGATGCATTCACAAGCCTCGACAGATCTAGACCTAGAACTATGCCCAATCAGCACCTGCGGCGACATCGCCATCCCAGATTCTCGCACGGCCATGCACCACCGCCTCTTGCACCTGGGGGCACAATTGTTCCTCCACTTATCGCAAGATCTGGGGCAAAGTCTCGCCAGGTAGCCAATCTGCCGAAAGGTTTCCAAAGTGCGAGAAGAGTAAGCAGCGATAGCAGCTACAAAATCAGTAACCGGGTTAATCATCACACTAGCGATTTTCGATACATTGTGGGCTCTAATACAGCTAACGACTACAATACCACCAGGACCAATAGTAACAACAGCAATAATAATAACAATTCTAATAACCAAGACCACACAAATAATAATTACACAACTACTGCAAGTCCACGACCGCAGTCTTTCTCTCAACGGGTTCGGTCGGCTCTTCGGAGTGTCTCTGGCTAAAACATTTCGGCCTGTCATTCTAGACCCCGCGCCACCCGCTTCATTAGTCAGAAAAAGTCAAAAAAATACGAGAAACAGGCTAAACAACAGGGTCGTGCTGCTGTGGAAACACGAGAATAGTCGATGACGAACTAATAAATAAAAATGCATAATGAATTGAAGCTGCTATGTCAAGGGAGTTGTCTTATAATTTGTCAATAAAATTATTAATTCTAGTAACGGCGAAGAGCCTAGAATCGTCATACTGATCTTGATTGGTAACCCCCAAAATTAAAAGTGTCAGGTGACCTAGCTGTCCCAGCAACTATAAAAGGGACGTTAATATTTATTATTCCCTTTTTTTTTTTTTTTCTATGTTGCAGACCATTCGTCCAAGACATATCCCCAAATTCCCATTACATCAACGAACTATCATATACAATCGAACAATGTCTAGTGCTACATCATTTTACGAACTCAAACCTACCGACAAGACTGGCGAAACCTTTGACTTGTCCAAGCTCAAGGGGAAGGTCGTCTTGGTCGTGAACGTTGCCTCCAAGTGTGGCTTCACTCCACAATACAAGGGTCTGGAAGAGCTGTACCAGAAGTACAATGATAAAGGTTTGGAAATTCTAGGATTTCCATGCAACCAATTTGGCCACCAAGAACCAGGAACCCAAGACGAGATTGCTGAATTCTGCAAACTCAATTACGGGGTGACTTTCCCAGTGTTGAAAAAGATTGATGTTAATGGGTCCAATGCTGATCCAGTCTACGAATTCCTCAAGAGCAAGAAATCTGGTCTTTTGGGCTTCAAAGGTATCAAGTGGAACTTTGAAAAGTTCTTGATTGATGCTAACGGTGAAGTTGTTGAGCGATGGGCCTCTACTACCACCCCTGCTTCCATTTCATCAAAGATTGAACAATATTTGAAGGATGTCAAGACCGACGCCTAGGTCATTCATTTTCCAGTTGCTTTGATGTCCAGTATATTATTATCATCAAATTTTTTTCCGATCTATGTAATCATTAATATAACAAGTAAGCAATAATAAATTAATAAAAATATATTACTAGTATTAATATCTAATCAATAATAAATTAATAAAAATATATTACTAGTATTGATATCCACAGTCTCTACGCCATCGATCTGCGACTACTTCTTCTTCGACCGTTAGTTGTTGCTGGAGAAGCAGTTCCATTGGACCGCTTTCGTTTCTTCGTCACACTTTCTTCCTCTTCTTCAACTTGTGCTTCCTCCTCTTCTTCTTCCTCCTCATCTTCTTGTTCCTCATATTCCTCTTCTTCTTCCTCTTCGTCTTGCTCGTTCTTAGGTGACGGATCAAGTACTGGCTCCGACTCAGCATCTGATTCGTATGGAACGTCTTCGGCCTCTTCCTCATCATCCTCTACAATAAATCCCTCCTCTTCTTCCTCTTCCTCTTCATCATCATCAACACCAGATTTTCGACGACGACCATTGCTAGACCCATTACTCGTAGATTTCTTAGACGACTTCTTGGGCCCTGGCTTCTTCCGCCCAGTCTCACCGTCAATCTCCTTGGAAATATTTCCAACCAGCGTGTTACATCTTCGAGTTATCTCACTCGCAGTACGACTCAAAAAGAACCAATCAAACCGGAATATTGGAGAATCTCGAATAGCGTCCCGGATTAGCTCGCTTAAATTCTCACTATCAAGGCCAAACCGGTGCATTTGAACAACCAAAAACCGATCCTCCTCTTCAGAAAACTGTTTCTTAGCATGTCCAACACCATAATGAAGCTGCATTTGCTGCATTGGAGCAGAGCAGCTCTCCACTTTCTGTTTGATCAACTCCATATATCGCTGCGTCTTCTTGGTCTTGGCCTCCCCAGCTTCAACCTGGCTGATATACCGTTCATGACCATCGAGCTCTTCATACCGATCCCAAAACACTTTAGCATAGCTCCTTACGTCCTGCTCAGTCTTGTCTTCAAACTCAGACGCAATGGCCTTGTAGTTCTTTCGTCCATGTTTCCCAGACATCTGAATGAAATGGAAAAACTCTCGTCTTCCCCAGTTGCTAAACCCTTCATTTCGCAAGTCCTCCAATTCTTGCCGTTCATCCTTAGTGAGCTCTTTAGCATTGGCAACCTCCTTTTTCATTTCCTTCACCTCCTCCGGTTTATACTTGTTGTAAACCAGGTTTAGCTGCTCCTCAGGAAGGTTTTTCCGGAACCAAGCCAGATCTTTTTGCTGCAGCTCTACAAATCTAGGAGGGAAGAATTGATGGTCAATAACAGAGATATAATCGGCTGGTCGAGGTTCTTTTTTGGCATTAGGACCTCTGCCACCTACTTTATCCTTGTAGTAAACCTCCATGTCGTAGTTCTTCTCTTTTCGGGTACGTTTACCCAGAGTTACTACCATTGGATTCTTCTTGTCCTTCTTCTTGTTAAAGTCCTCTCCCTGCCAATTGTACGCACTTTCAGAGCTGAATTTTTGCAAACTATCAAGACCAAGGTTCTCATATTTACGGTTCAATTCTTTGGTCTTCTCCAAACCCTTGTCAAGCAGTTCATCCAGAGCTTGATCTGTGATTTCAGTTGAAGTCCCAGTTCCTTGTTGTGTCAAGGCATTTTGAGCACCATATTGAATCATGTCTACCAAATCGGTGTTGTTGGCCGCATTAGAAGTCTTGGTCTGAGCTCTACCTTGTTGAATAACCAATTGATCAAGCTTGAGCTTTTGGAAAGCCCTTTCCAATACTTTCTCTTCAATGGCACCTTCAGTGATAAGTCGCAAAACTTGAACTTGTTTAGTTTGACCAATTCGATGAGCTCGATCCATAGCCTGCAAATCGGCCTGCGGATTCCAATCAGAGTCATACAAAACCACTTTGTTGGCAGTGGTCAAGTTGATACCCAAGCCACCAGCTCGAGTCGTTAGCAAGAAAATAAACTTCTCTGATCCAGGCTTGTTGTATTCATCGATGGCAGTGATACGATCTTCGTGAGCAGTTTGACCATCGATCCGACAGTACTTGTACCCTCTGAACAAACAATAATCCTCCAAAATATCAAGCATTCTGCTCATTTGAGAGAAAATAAGCACACGGGAGCCTTCAGTTTGGAATCGTTTCAAAAGTTTGTCCAGCAAGATCATTTTACCACAATTGTAAACCAAATGTTCATCAGTAGTATACGGTGGGCCTGGCTCGGCACCTTCAAATAAATAAGGATGGTTACAGCATTTACGCAATTGCATAACAATATTCAGCAGCCGGGTCTTCTCACCCTTTTTCACTTGGCCGTTGACTGCATCAATGTCCTTTTCTAGTAACTTTTTGTACCATTTCTGCTGCATTTCAGTCATACCAGAGTACAGGTTTTGTTCAATCTTCGGTTTCAACGAGGTTTCGACTTCTGCCTTGACTCGGCGCAGCAAAAACGGTCTCAGAACTCTATGAAGCTGTTGGACTACGGTATCCTTGTCATTGTCCTGGCCCTCGAACCACTCATCAAAAACGTTGGAGTCTGAGAAGACATCCGGCAAGATGAAGTTGAGCAGAGCCCACAGTTCGTGAAGATTATTTTGCAAGGGGGTACCAGTGACCAGTAATCTGTTTCTAGAGTTGAACACTCGAATGATTTGAGACAGAGAGGATTCTTCGTTTTTGATACGGTGTGCTTCATCAACAATAATACTCTGCCAGGCGAATTTCTTCAAATGATTCTTTTCTCGCAAAACCATTTCATAAGATGTGATGCATACATCGAAATCGCAGGCCAAGAGCCGGTCATTGATCAACTGGGCTCTAGAGTCCTTGTCACCTTGTAGTACTAAGGTGCTGACTTCTGGAGTCCATCTATGAAATTCTCTATCCCAGTTGTCTAGAGTTGATTTGGGCACGATCACAATATGAGGACCCGAGACTCCTTTGATATATCGCAAGTAGCCCAAAAATGCCACTGTCTGAAGAGTTTTGCCCAACCCCATTTCATCGGCTAGAATACCTGAAATGTTATTTTCGTATAGTGAGATCATCCAGTTTAGGCCTTGGATTTGATAGTCTCTCATTTTCCCGTTCTCAATATACGCGGGGGATTCTGTGAACACGGTTGCATCTGACTCCTGGTCTTCGTCATCCAATAGTTCTGCATCTTCCTGTTTTTCGGTTTTTCGATGTCGGTGATCGCTGCTATTGGTGGCCTGCTGCGGGTGCTGTTCATCCAGCTCGTCCAGCATTTTTTTGAACGACGCATCGGTTTTAGCTCTCGCATTAATAAAATGACGGAAAAGCTCCGTCAGACCAATCAAGTATTTAAATCTTTTAGCTGAATCAGCCAGCTTTTGCTGGTTTAGGCCCTTCTGCTGTTCCAGAAAGTACGATCTTCTCTGGGCATTAATTTCTGATTTGGTAAGCTCCACAGGAGCTGGTGTGCTTGCATTGGAGGTTCTAGCGGTTGTGACGCCAGACACGGCCTGAAGATAAACAAATGTTAGTTTTAAGACGGAATAACGCGTTGAATAGTTTCTTTCTGTTGAGGGTACTTACTTGACTCGCGTCACGGGATTCCACCTCGAGGTTATCAGCATTTTTCATTTCGACGTCTTCTTCTTTCTTGGGAGAAGACCCATTCTCGGGGATGTATTCCTTTGAATCACTCATTGTTCTTTATTGAGAATAAATTATTGTATAGGTGAATTCTTCCGGATTTTTTTTTATTTCAAGTTTCAAAAAGGCGGAACAAAGGTGAATGTCAAGTTGTTAAGTTTTCCACTTTTTTTTTTTCCAATATATGCTTGTAGCGGGCGAATCCTTTAATGTCCACCACACACAACGGGGGTTAATTTGGATAGAAGACGAACTATTTCTTTGATACTTAGAATAGAGCTGAATTGAATTTATTGATACATATGAGGGATCAAAGGGTTATGGATTGTTCTTCTAGGTGTGCCCATTCTATAACACTCACCGTAGATAAACAGCTCTAACATGATCAACTCGGTGATTACACTCAATTGCCTCATCATATTGATCACCTGCTTTTAATTAGATTTGTTTCCTGTATTTTGTATGAAAGAGTTTGCAGAGATATATCCTCGGACAAAAACACGTTCACAAAACGTGATCTTCATTAAATTACCAGAAACCAACGCGTAGAGCCGCATATATATATATATATATATATATTACATCTATTATTATTGAGCTGAGGGAGCTAAAACCTAAAAGTTTGTGAATTGGTATACTTCACAAAATAAAAAAATTAATATAATTCGTGTAGCATATTTAAGTTCAATGTAGTGTTCTTAGTGAATGCTCTACTGGGGCGACTGATGGGCCAGCCGCACAACCCAAGTCGGAGGTCCGATGTTACCCTAGTTTAGTCCCCCATTGAGGTTCGAAGCCCATCTCCTCATCTTTGACGTCGCCATCTCGAATCATTCTGTTTTGTTTTTGTTAGAGCTGCTTGGTGGTAGTATAGAACACTATGATACTGTGACAGTATTGTATATATAATTGGAAATCACATACCGAGCATCCAGATGGCTGAGTTTCGACATGGTCTCGTTGGCAGGTTCCTCTGAAACCTCTTCTTTAGTAATTGCTGGAATCATGAATTCATTATCGCAGTGAGGACAAAACGAGTCTGCTTCGTCGAAATCGGAGAGATCCTTAGCACAAACGTTAGTTAGATAGGGCTTCATAGATTAATTCTAAGCTTATTGACCACATACCTTTCGGAACGCTTTTCGACACTTTTTACATATAAAAGTCATATCAATCGTCTTTTTCAGCTCATGGTCTTCACTTTCTTCATGACCTATATAAAGTGGTCAGTTTCCCCATATAGATTTTTGTCGGCAGTTTCACACATACATGATGGACAGTCATACCACTTCCTACAACACTAATTATTTCGCACTCTCTAATTAGCACTTAGAATAATCAGACATACTCTTTTTGAAGAACTACTACATACCTGTGTTCTCACAGATACCTGAGCATTTAGAATATGCTTACACATTTTGCTGAGATATTGCACCAAAAATAAAAAACGCGATTTCCAATTGAAAAAAAACGGGATCTATTTGCGTGCGCGTTCCATTATTACGTCAGCATTAGTGTAAGTATTACTCAAGAGACCTATCTCTATTCCAATTTCTAATCAAATCTAAAAAAAAAAAAAAGTACCCCATTAACATTCTAACATCAAAGACCACAACTGTTAACTATCTTAACGCATATATTCTACTACTAACAACTGCATAAACCTACTGACCACACCAAGATCAATGTCACAGGTAGAAACAGTCCCCAGTAGAACACAGCTGAAGGCTCCAGAGCCTGAACATTGCCCAGGCACCGAGTCTGAGCAGGCCGGCAAAGCAGATGCCTGTGAAGGATGTCCAAACCAACAGATCTGTGCCACAGCTCCAAAGGGACCCGATCCAGACATTCCCATCATAACAGAAAGAATGAAAGACGTCAAGCATAAAATCCTGGTCCTGTCAGGTAAAGGCGGGGTAGGTAAAAGCACATTCACCTCGATGCTGGGATGGGCTTTCGCCACAGACAACAGTGACGAAGAGGTCGGTCTTATGGATCTGGACATTTGCGGCCCATCAATGCCTCGAATGATGGGTGCTCATGGAGAACAGATCCATTCATCAGCTGATGGCTGGTCGCCAGTATATGTTGCCGACAACCTAGGTATGATGTCTATCGCATTCATGTTGCCGCATGAGGATGATGCAATCATCTGGCGAGGCGCAAAGAAGAATGGGCTTATAAAACAGTTTTTGAAAGATGTGGATTGGGGGAAACTAGACTATATGGTAGTCGACACACCTCCAGGAACAAGCGATGAGCATTTATCTATCAATCAATATTTAAAGGAAAGCGGCGTAGATGGGGCTGTCATAGTTACCACTCCGCAAGAAGTGGCATTGCTCGATGTACGGAAAGAAATCGACTTCTGCAGAAAAGCAGGAATCAAGGTGCTGGGTTTAGTGGAGAACATGTCTGGGTTTGTATGTCCAAATTGTAAAGGTGAAAGCTTTATTTTTGCCCCAACTACTGGTGGAGGAGAGTCTCTGGCCAAGGAGAAAGGGATTCCATTTCTTGGAAGGGTTCCATTGGATCCTAGAATTGGCAAGTCATGCGACTACGGAGAAAGCTTCTTCGAAGAATATCCCGATTCACCTGCATCCACTGCACTCATGGACATTATTTCTAAGATTAAAACCATGGTTGAATAGTGAAAAATAATGTAATATCCCAAAATTTTATTATGAATCATTTCTTAAAAAAAAAAAAAAAAAAAACTTTTTTTTTCCACTTCTTGAGTAAGAAGAATATCTTCCCAAAAGAGAAATATTCTTATTTACATAAATACAGAATAACTCCTAACGGAAAGTAGTAGAATATCTTCTAGAGAGAAAATGATCCAATCACGGCATTTCCATAGACTAATACGGCACAGATCAAGTCTCAGACGAATTGGAAGTGGGGAACTCCCTGCTACTAGGGCCGTTCCCAGTACCAGTGCTCTCCTCGCCACTATCCCTCGGACTCCTTCCTCATCATCGCCTTATTGCTATCAGCGCCGTTTGTGTTCTTCTTCTACTTCTCCTCAAAACAACCACCAAAGCATTAGCAGTAAACCTAACGATACACTATCAACCAATACCACCCCAGGAATGAGCCAATTCTACGCTGATCAGAAAGCACCAGTGTGCCAACTCGAAGTGAAGCATCACTTTGATCAATTGAGCGAAAAAGAAAAGCGTTATGCTCATCACATGTCTCGTGCCTCTCATTGGGGCATGAGAGCCGTGTTGCGATCGGTCAGTCCAGAGTCTGAAGACATCTATGACATGATCCTTGCCATTTACAAGGCAGTTGATGGGGACTTCTCCAAGCTGAGCCAAGGGGATGCCGTCTCTAATCAGGATATCACCTGGTTTTTGGAATACGCTAGCCAATTCCTATCCAATGGTGGTAACTACAAGGCATTTGGTGACAGCAAGTTTGTTCCTCGATTGAGCCAAGAAGCATTTAGAGCTATTGCTCAAGTAGACCCAAAATCAGTAGCTCTCTTCGATACAGTGAAGGACCCATTGTATTCTACTACCCCCGAAAAGGCCAACCTGCTGGGGTACCCAGAATCGGGCCATGTCACGGGATACTACTCCAAGAACATTACCCAGAAGGAGATCGAAGCTGTCCAAAAGGTATTGAGTGAGAATGGAATTCTTGTGGAAAACACTCGATTGTTTAAAAATGATGATGGTTATGTTTTGAAAATTGCCTCTGCCGATGATAACGCCGGCAACAGTAACAACAAGCTCGATGTTAACGGTACCAAATTGATTCTTGAGTATGGCGACCATTCAAACGAGTTCAAGCAGATTGTCAACGAAATGACTGAGGCTAAGAAATTCGCCGCCAATGACACCCAAGTGAAAATGTTGGAAAAGTACATTGAATCCTTCAAAACTGGATCCATGAATGCTCACGTCGACTCTCAACGACACTGGATCAAGGACCTGGGTCCAAAAGTCGAGACAAACATTGGGTTCATTGAAACTTACCGAGACCCCGCTGGTGTAAGAGGTGAGTGGGAAGGCTTTGTTGCTATGGTCAACAAGGAACAGACCGAAAAGTTCGGCACATTGGTCAATAGTGCTGGCCAATACATTTCTCAGCTGCCCTGGGATAAGGAATTTGAAAAAGACAAATTCACCCCTCCAGACTTCACTAGTCTGGAAGTGATGACCTTTGCCGGGTCCGGAATCCCTGCTGGTATCAACATTCCAAATTACGACTCTGTGCGAATTGCTGAGGGATTCAAGAACGTCTCCCTGGGCAACGTTTTGAGTGCCAAGGCACCGAATGAGAAAGTAACCTTCTTGAACGAACAGGATGCTGAGCTGTACGAGAAGTATAGAGGTCCAGCATTTGAGGTTCAAGTCGGTATTCATGAACTTCTTGGCCATGGTACCGGAAAACTTTTGAGCGAAAACAGCGACGGCACTTTCAATTTCGACAAGGCCAATCCACCGGTATCTCCATTGACTGGTAAACAAGTAGAAACATTCTACAAAAAGGGTGAAACTTGGGGCTCTGTGTTTGGTGCTATCTCCAATAGTTATGAGGAATGCCGTGCCGAATCTGTAGCCATGTACTTGTCTACTGAGAAGTCGCTACTGGAGATTTTCGGACACAGCGGTCAAGAAGCCGACGATGTATTGTACATAGCATACTTGCAAATGGCAAGAGCAGGTCTTGTAGCACTGGAGTTCTGGGACCCAACTAGTAAAAAGTGGGGACAGGCTCATATGCAAGCTCGATATGCTATCTTGCAGTGCTTTTTGAATGCCGGAGAAGGATTCGTGAGCTTGCAGTCAAGCAAAGATGACTTCTCTGACTTGGTAATCAAGTTGGATCGATCCAAGATCAACACTGTCGGCAAGAAGGCAGTTGGAGAATTTTTGCAGAAGCTGCATATATACAAGGTCACTGCCGATTTCGCCAATGGATCTGAGTTCTATAACCAAATGACCACTGTTGGTGATATGGCTAAATATCGGGATGCGGTGTTGGCTGCAAAGTTACCACGAAAGCAGTTTGTCCAAGCAAATACTTGGGTTGACGAGGCGACCGATAAGGTGGTTTTCAAGTCCTACGATGCTAGTCATGCTGGTGTAATTCAGTCGTTTGTAGAGCGAAAGGTTTAGTCTTTCTAGTCTTTTAATGCAAAGAGATGCGATTACCATAGTATATGCAATATATAAATCATTATTTCAAGAACTCCAGTTTGAGCAATAATAAATTAATTTTGGAGTCAAATTCAGGAGTCTGCTCAACAGCTTGTAAAACACGAAGCATCGCAGGCTCCAAGTCCCCTGGCACCTCGTAGTGCTCCTTTGATAAGCGTTCCACAAGGACCATACAATTGATCAAAAGCCTCCTCATGGCCCGTCGCATATCTTCATTGTCGACAAACAATAGCCGACAAATCTCAGACAGAAATTGAGAATGTGCAGTCATGATTTGCTGGGGGTCCACACCACTTTCTGCACCAGCACTACTCTGATCAGCTAGCTCTTTGATAATCGTTTCTCGGAACAAAGGTGCAATAACCACCGACTGTGAATAGTCCCATAAAGTATCCAACACAAGCTTCACCTTGTTTGCGAGTTGCCATAGACGAATGGCAGACTCGTCTCTTTGTCTATTGCTCGACGATCGCCGCACTGAGCCGCAGCCCCATAGTGAGGATATACGAACATGCACTTTACGTAATGCAATCAGGTAAGCAAACACGAAGCTATACCTCTGCCTGTCGCTCTCTGAGACAAGTATAGAATAGGGCCACTCGATTCCCAGTAGCATCTTGCACCGTACACCAGTGAGAAGGTCATCAAACCGGTCCGGGTATGCTTGTTGATGCGATTCCTTTACTGGAAATAGCTGGAACATTCTGGTGAGCATTTCATCGCTAAATGGGCCATTCCCAGCAGTAGCATGGCTGTCCTCTAGGTAGTCTGATAGTGCTCTGCGAAAATATTCTCGTGGGTCTTTGATAGAATCAAACTGCCATTTGGTACTATTGACAAGGCACAGCGAGAAGTCTGCCGATTCCAAAAGAGGTATCTTAACAAGAATATCGAAAAATTGCCGAATACTATCTAGAGGTAGGGCCACTCCTACGACGTCTTTATACACCGCAGTCTTGATTTCAGTCATAACTCGACTCAATTGTGCCCGCTGAATTGGCAGGTCAATTCGGGTTTGCAGGTAGTTTGATTCTTGACGGGAGACAGTTTTTCCAGTTGTTTGGAGCTGTGCCAGACAGTTTCCAATGGCAAATATGTCTCGAGCGGTATTTAATGCACAATTCGGGGGTACTTTTGATTCGTCTAGTGAGTAGAGAACTGGGGATGTCGATGCTGAAGAAGAGGAAGATCCACGAATCATGAAGTCTCCGCTAGCATATTGAGGCAGCTTCCCATAAAGAACCCAACACGATAATTGCTGCAGCCAAGTTCTCTCTACACGGACTATACAGTCAATCACTACTGTTTTTACATCCTGATATCCTGTGATGCTGTCCTTGGTAAGCCTGGCCAAAACTTGGTGGCACGGTCTAGGGCTGGATTTAGCATCCTCTGAGGCTAATAGAAACCCGAGAAGGGACTGGGCATATCTAAACCGCCTCTCCCACTGCCGCACTGTCTCTGCTACAATTGTCGATAACGAAACGATCTGCTTACCTCCGACATAGCTCGAATCACTGTGCAAAATTTGTCGTTCGAGCTCAACCAGCCGAGAACGAAACGGACGAATAAGCTGAGAGTCGATTGTCAGAGCCACTGCGTGAGATGATGGAGGGAATGGTCCCTCAATCCATGGCTCGTTCTTGGAGTGCTCCAAACTAGTAGGGCGATGAAGCTGCTGGATCCACTTTATGCGACGCGAAACTTCCGCGTTGAGCTCTCCGAGAGTGGCCGCCTGGGCTAGAAGAGCCTGTTCCGATTTATGTAAAAGCCCATTCTGAGCAATGGGAGTCGTGTCAGGGTGTTTTGTGATTAAAGGTGATTCGTGACCTGCCAGAACTATTAGGACCTCGTGGAGCATTGGTGTATCGGAAATTGAGTGTAGTAGTGGGTGATGAGATCGCGCGGGTGGATTATCAAAGAATGAATGCTTGGGGTGCATAACTTTTGCCATGATTAACGGATTTACCAGCCTATCAGCCACTATGTAGGAGGCTCTCCATAATAGCTGAGGAATGAAGTAGTATTATAAAAAAGCTTTTTATAGGACTTTCTACTCGGGTGAAGAATCTATGAATTGGCACAGGGAGAATTATCGTGTTAGTGAGGGCTAGAGACAGGCACCAGGTATTGCTCAGAAAGGTCTATCCTTTTGAATCTTAAAGTACTAATATAACGCTTTGGCCGATAATTCGGGTCGTAACGTGAAATTCACGCAACGCATTTATTCAGTCCCTAGGAAGTATGTAGGCTGTAACTATGCTAAGTAGAGTGGTGCAGTGCCACAAGAAATACCACCAGGTTGGATTTCATTCGTTTCAGGTTCGTGTCACATTCGAATCAAACCGTTGGTTCTCCACGTCCTCCATTCCTTCCGCAATTAACTTTCGTTTCAGCTAGTTTTACTATTTTTGGTCCGCTAACCAACATAGTGGAGGAGATGCAAGTGCCCATATTAGCAAATTGTCCAGAATGGGGCCCCCTTGGTAGAGCATTCTCTAGACTCTGCGAGAAATCTTGATCTAGAAAGACTTAGAATAGGATATTGCCACTGCTATGAGGTCATGAGATCAAATCCCACAACATAGCAATGCTATAAATCTCCTCGAGTGCATGCAGGAAAGAACCTTGTCGCCCTGTCAATGTCAATGCACTGTATCGAGAGGTGAGTCTGCAGGTGGGAAATGAACTTGTGTTTACAGCACTCTGCGCCACCAGAGCGAAAACTTCTTGAGATGTTTAAGATTGTTTTTGAAAAAGTCAAAGCAAGAAAAATAGTAGTCCAGGACCTAAATGTCTTGCATATATTAATACGACAGCTATGGAAACAATTTCTACTAATTTGGTCCGCAGAGTGGTACAACTGGTGTGGTGGTACTAAAGATCGACATTTCCGCCCCCTAGCTCCAGATTAGGCAGAACCAAACAAAGCCTCACGTCTGATCCCACCTGACGGCTGAAACTTGAGAACCGATGAAAGAGCTTTCCGGTCGATTTTGTTCATGGTGCACCTGAAAATCCTTGCGCAGATGGTGGAGATTTGATCAGATCTGAGAGACTGGTAGCAATTCGTAACATTCCTGCCCCTCGTTAATGCCAGCCGTTACCAGATTGATCACAAGAGTTGCTTTTGGGTCCGATTTGCTGGACCAAAAAGCACGAAATCAGTTCAATTAATCTAAAAAGGGAGATGGGATCTCAAAAGGAACAAAATAAATAAACGGGTCGGTTTTCGATATATAAAGGTTCCTGTCTGGTCGTTTGTGAATGCATAGCTGTATATAATTACTACATCACTGCTGATTACAGGTACATTTGTGATACTACTCTTCAACTGCTTTTGATAATATCTCTTTTATAAAATGGAAACTCTAAGTGTACCAATGGCTATGCCTCTGCCTGTGGCAGTAACAACAGCATCTAGTACTATTCAATCTGACTTGTATCAAAGACGGGCAAATCGCCTTGCTGCGAGCCGTCTTCCAGAACCAGCAGTACCAGACTACCATTGTACGTTGGAGTAGAAATTGCTCAATAAAGAAAACAAAAGAAAGCTAGATATACTAACAAGATTGGAATTACAGCTCGTCGGGCCCAAATGATGGACATGGAACTGAGAAGACTTGATCTTGAACTAAAACAGTTGGAGCTGCATCTTCAAGAGGGACCAATTCGGCATTGATATTCTTGTTCGACATCGATCTTTTTTTATTTGGTCGCTCTATGCTGTGCTGCACATCTGTAGCTAGGCGGAGTGGTCGATAGCGTCTGATCTGTATGCACACATTATTTATTTATTTTCTTCATAACGTATTATTACAATTTTTACATTAGTATATAAGCACTAAAATTAATTGAAATCTAAAATACCACGGCATTCTATCATAACTTAATTACACAACACTCCAGGTTTCTACATTTAAAACACCCTTTGTTTGAAATATTCCACACTAAGATCAATCGTCTGCTGGAGGTACTCATTCCCGCTCATCTTCATGGCCAAGACCTTCTCACCCGTAGCCGTCTTCAGCCGTTGTCCCACAAATGAGCTCATGATATTGGCTGCGACCCGAATATCGAAATTGTCAATTGACACCCGAGATAATGAATCCAGTAACCTCTGTCCAAGTTGCTGCTGTCCATCTTGAACTTGCACTTGCTTGTCCTCATTTGGGCTATCAGATCCCAATCGGAAGCGGGCATAATCAAGGTAAATTTGCCCGCCGTTCTTCCAAGACGAAACTGCACTAGGGTACTTGAACCTTGACAACAGCTCAATTAGTCTTTCACTCCTGTTTTCTATAACGGCTTTCGGTGCAACTTTATCGATGACAGTTTTGTGGGCTTCCTCCCACAATCCAGCTTCGATCAAGCTGTATGCTTCCTCAAGGTAGTCCCGTTCGTACCGGTATTTCAGCGCCTGAACCTGACAAATCAGTCCAGAGTCAATCTTTAGTTCGTTGATCAACTTATCTTTCACAGCAGAAACTTGGTCAGTATGATTGGCAAGTACCTGTTCAATGTACCGTTTTGCAACTTCGTCGTCTGAAACATGGCTCAGAACAAACAAACTTTCGATCCAGAGTCCCTCTGCCTCCAATTGACAGGCATAGTTCACGCTCAACCGGTCGCCAATGCGACCATTGAAATCCTTGAACTTGCCGGATGCCTGAACTAGAACCACATAGAGATGCCATGGTACTCGGTAATCCAAGCAGCTAGCCCCGAGAGGCTCCAAAACTGATGTCAAGGATGGGCTAATAGAACCATACAATCTCAGAAGCTGATAACACAAATCATACTTTTGGCTGCTACTAGTGGAATCACCAGCAACTAGTGGCTTTGCGGTTCTAGTAACTGGGTCTTCGGATGCTTGACGGTAGCTCTCCACAGCTGCAGCAATTGGGTCGGATAGCGATGTCTCATACCACAGTCGAAGCCCAAAAGCTCTCATCCAATCGAGTCCTTGAGACAGGTACAATGGAGCAAGCTCGTTGTCTGTCCCACTAGCTTTTTGTCCCTGAGCCACCCCACAATTACCAGCCAACAGCTCGTAAAGCTTCCTTATGTATTCTGGAATGTCATTGATAGCCTTGGACTGCACCCATCCATCCAATTGATGCCTCGCATCTCTACGAATTTCTACATCAGCAGATCCAAGCATCGGCAAGACAGTAGCTAAATGAAAGTTCTTAGAGCGCAGGGCAGCTTCGCAAGCTTCTTGTACCTGGTTGCCAGTTAAATGCACGAATATCGACTCTTCAGTTGACTTGCACGTTGAGAGGTCGTGCTTCACATCCTCCAAAACACAAGACTCGAGCCATTTTGACAACTGCTGCCGTCGCCACTTTTCGTTGATTTTATCCTTGGCTTGCTCATCAACCCCATATGGGATCTCTACGGGAGTTGGATCGAATAGAATTGCAGCAAGCTGCCAAGCTCGCGCTTCATGCCTATTGCCATTAGAGGAATACAACCTGTGCAGGGCCTTGAATGAAAACGCTGGGTCAGGAACGGCTGATGGAATACCATTCGCTCGCTGAGTTATTCGAGACATTTTGAGCTGTTCAGCAAAATCTGGCTTGCCCTCAGACTTGGCAGACAATTTGTCTTCCAACGAGGCGACTTCTACGCTAGTATTTTTTAGCAGAACAAGTTTGCCAGTTCCAGAATTGAAGCGTCCAATTTGCTTGGAACTCAGCTGGCTAGGAAATCTTAGCTTTTCTGCGGCTTTGCGGTACTGCAAAGCTGAGCTCTTTTTCAAGGACTGCGACCCACCAAACAGGTAGTTATCTAGGTCAGCGGCAGTGAATAAGTCGTTTTCCTCATTCTGCAGCTGTTTCTGTTCTTGTTCTTGCTGCTGGAGTTCTGAAGAAAGCTTTTTCTTAGGTCGGATAGCTAAGGGCGAATCAAAGCTTCCTGAATACTTGAGCTGCTCAATCCAGTTTCGCGAAGTTGGTCTTGGATACTGCTCATAGTCGGAAATATCGAACTCTGGCTGTAGCCCATCTAGACCATCTTCGTGGTCTTGTTCGAGCTCCTTGAGAAGATCAGTTATGTCATGCGGCTCGGCACCCTCTATGTCGTCAGGTTCGCCATTTTCATCATCAGATGCATAGGAAAAGTTGGCATTTGGAATGCCCCAAGCGTTACTTGGCAGCTGGTTTTCGAGCTCCGGAGCTTGTTGCTGTATTAGACCATCTCCCGCAGGTTGTCGACGGTCGATATCGTGAGATGGCGGTGCCTGGAAGAGATCGTTAATTGGATCTTGGAAGGTGTCGCCAACTTGGGGGTTTGATTGGAATTGGAACTGCGGTTGTGGCTGCGACTGCGACTGCGATTCTTGTGTGAATTGTAATGCAGCTTGGCCCTGAGTGGCTGGTGGGCCATTTTGATCAGGCTTAGCCTGCTCAGATTCCATGTCTAGATCTTCATCATCGTCATCCTCGTCATCGGTCAAACCCCACACTGAGAAATGAGGCACCTTGAATGTCCACAGACCAAAATCAACATCGTACGTAATAAACTCCCCACCCTTAGACTCGATTGCCCTTTTCAGTCGGTTGATGTGCTTGGCAATTCTTGGATCGCCAGGGTCCGTTATTCTCTCACGAGTCTTTTTATCAGTGGCAAATATATTCTCCAACGTTACTGTGGCAGGCATATTGAGCTCGTGTCCAGGCTCAGCCTTGTTTGAGTCGTCTGGGTAAACACATACCGTTTGTGGGCCAAATGCCACGGTATTCCCAAGAATATCTCCCAGATTTAGAACCTTGGAAAGATCAACAGGGCCATTATAGCGAATCTGGCCATAACCCTTTCGGCCGATTGTGAGGTCTTGTACAGACCTCAGCTGATCTATGGACATTTTGTACAGTTGCTGAAGGTTTGGAGAAATCCAGTAGCCATTCTCCTTGGCCACTTTGTTCATCTCGAAGGCCTTACCCTCGAGAGACGGGGTTACAGATGATCTGAAGGTTGCCCTAGACACTGTCTTTTGCACTCTGGGTGAGGTGGTCACAGAGGACGGCGCATGTGTCACACTAGCAGCTGTATTTGAGGCTATTGATTCGTTTCGTGAATGCTCTCTTTGATGCTGTTGTGGGGTGCCTTCCAGCTTATGCATGCTTTTACTACCAGTAATAGATTCGATTGGTCGTTGTGATTTTCGGTTGATAACTAGTCGCTTAACATCGCTAGTAGGCTTCTCAGAAAACTTTGATAGGGCATCATAGCTTCGTTCACTTCGCAGACTCTCCCGATGATTGGAGGGAGTGAAAAACAACGATTTAGTTCGATGCAATTGATTCTCACGTTTTCTCACTGCGTAGGGGGATGCTCTGGCCCCACTCAATTGAGTCCTAGGTGAGGGTGCCGCTTTGAACGGCGATCTTGATAGGAACGAAGGGTTATTTTTTCTAATTGCAGTTGGAGTATTAGCTGTTGAGTTTGTTGCGAGCAAGCTACTGTTAGCACCACCAGCACCACGCCTTGAAGCAGTCAGGGCTCCGAGGGATCGATCTACTGTGGAATTGACACTGCTAGTCAATGAGAAGGAGCCCTGGTCAATTGATGCAACCAGAGGCGACTGCATTGACAGGAGGGATTGGTTTGGGGTAGACACGGCTGCTCCATTGGATCCGAAGAAACTGTTTCCAGGCGTGGCCGAGCTTTGTCCAAAATTTGAATTGAACAGAGAATTGTTAGTAGTAGTAGTCGAGTTCCCAAAGCCACCAATTGCATTATTCGATTGAGCAGAAGCATTGTTTCCGAAGAGACCACCGCTTGGTGTGCTGGATTGGGCAGGAGCATTGTTTCCAAAGAGCCCACCGCTGCCAGTACCGGTATTAGAATTTGTGTTTGTATTGTTTCCAAAAAGACCACCACCCAATGTGTTAGAATTCGTGTTGGCATTGGTTCCAAATAGGCTACCACCAGAGGTATTAGTGTTCGAATTGGTGTTTCCAAACATACTACTCCCGGTATTTGCACTTTTGTTTCCAAATAGCCCTCCAGTGTTGGTGTTGGTGTTTGTAGTGGTGTTCCCGAATAGCCCCCCGGATCCACCACTGCTGCTATTATTATTACCTTGGTTGTTTCCAAAAAGACCACCAGAGTTCGTGTTTGTATTATTCGCTCCACCAAACAGACCCCCACCGGAATTATTATTGAAGCCCGTTGAAGAGTTTGTGTTCGTGTTTGAGTTACCACCAAACATGCTTCCTGCTGAATTACTTGGGGCCATTGGTTTGCTGCCAAAACCGCCACCACCAGCAGAGCCGAATCCAGTTGTTGTAGTCGTGGATCCTTGGTTATTCTGGTTTCCAAACAGTGAACCAGATTGTGCAGGAGGGCCCAGTGAAAAGCCCGTTCCACCAGATGGAGCTCCACCACCACCACTACCGGATCCGAACGAGAATCCAGAATTCCCTGAGGAAGGAGCGGCAATTGATGTACTCCTTGGTTTTTGAAACATCTTCTTGGTGTTTTATTATTTTACAATAACTGAAAACCACCAGATTGTATGCTGCAATGAGAATAAAATATGTACGGTAATTTTTTTTGGTGTTGAAATTTACATAGTGCGATGTGTGGGAGAAGGTTACTTCCGGGTAAAACACGAAAGCGCGTAGTAGTAGTACCGCTGTGTAGGAAGGAGTCGGTATTAGAGCATTGAGATCATGGTGGTTCAAATGCTTGGCTGGTAAGGTTTAGGTGAAATGTTTTTAGCAGTGTTTGCCGCATTCTCTCTGCTGAAAGAATTTTTTGGCTTGGATATTAGATCGTGATTTAGTTCTTGAGTTTAGTATTCTGCTTGCTACATTAGCCTGCTGTTTGAAGAAGTCGATAGTTCCAAGTATTGCTACTAGTCAGCTACTATATAGATACTAGTCCAGAGCTACTGAATATATATGACAAACTGGGTTTCCTGTATTAATTTTTGACTCTTCTGGTAATTTTATTTTTGAGACCTCTAGTACTTAATCTTGAGACCCCCGGTACTTATTTTTGAAACCTCTGGTACTAATACTTGAATATTTTGGCACCAATTCCTGACGGTTCTAATACTAATTCTGAGTCCTCGGATCCTAATTTTCATGTCTGCAGTGCTAATTATTTCAGTTTGGCTATGGCAGGACCACACTTGATCCCATAAACCACTACACTTTTACCTAGACAGCCTACCAAACACTCCACTCTACGACTACACCACATCTATGACCCAAGTCTATGGCCAAATCCACCATATGACAAACTTCCAGTTTTGTGCTGTCCCATGACGACAAGTCTCTTGGCCTACTCCAAGAAAAAACAACCTGTCTGGTCAAATCACGTTCACTTAACTTCTAGCCTCCACCCATTTGCTGCTTACGACTCAGTTCGCTGCTTACCTAAACTCCAACGGCTAATGCGATGCATAACCTCTCTCACCTCTTCTCAAACCTCCCCCCGCATTAGACTGCCGAGGCGCCTCCCCATGCTACACATCGTCAAAGTAGATTGGCTTAGTGCTAGCAAGTGATACTTGACACAAAGAATACATATAAATCAATTGATAGTATATAAGAGAAGAGACGCAGCATCAGCTGATTACAGAGTTAGTGGGTCAGTGGATACCAAGGTGATGGAGAGGCAAGATGTCCGAATCTCGAGTCTGAATCACTCTGTCATATGACACATGATAGAAGAATATCCGTGTAAAAAAAAAAAAAAAAAAAAAAGTTGGTAATCTATACATGCATTGACCCTCTAAATTAACTAAACTAAGCCAACTATATACATCCATATACAAAAGAGATACATTTCATTAGATTCTCCCATATGATCATAATTGCCCCAATCCCCCAATCCCCCAACAAAACAGATTTGACTTTCTAGAAAGCTTTGGCTTGCTGAACACAGCTTCTAGTCTCATCTGCTCAGCATCATACACCTCTTGTCAGCCAGTTTGGTAATCGGTATGCGATATCAAATTCCCCTGTGATCGGAGTATTACTCGTACCAAAGGCTGGCTCGGTAATTCTCGCCTCTTCCTTTTTTTCCCACCCTCAGCAAACAAGTTGAAGTTTCCCCCGATTTCTTTTTTCTCCTCTTCCTGCTTTTTTTTTCTTCCTTTTTCATTACCACCACCCAAATCGCAAACTATATCTCCACATATTTGGCTAGAAATAGAAGCTAAGTATTGATTGAACTGACTCATAGTTTTTGAATCCCAATTAAAAGAGATAAAAACAAAACAAAGAATCCATAAAAGATGGGTAAAAAGAAGCAATTCTCCGTCGAAGTGTCTCCAGCTAAACCAGGCGAAACAGCAGTGAGAAGAAATGTCGCCACTAAAGACAAACTGTGGACATCGCCAGAAAATATCCCAGAAATAACAACAATCTACTCACTGTTGCAATGGGCTGTCAAGCAATATGGCAAAAAAGAGGCCATGGGTTGGCGAACCGTCCACAACGTCCACGAAGAATCCAAAGAAGTTACCAGAATGGTCGATGGACAAGAAACCAAAGTCACCAAAAATTGGCAATACTATGAGCTCTCTCCTTACAGTTACATCAGCTACAACCAGTTGAACTCTGTGGTCTCTGATTACGCAGCCGGTTTGATCCATCTTGGTATCAAGCCCAAAGGAGAAGAACGGTTGCACATCTATGGTCAAACTTCAGCACAATGGATGCAAACCGCTCTAGCTGCAAACTCTCAAACTATCCCATGCGTAACCGCATACGATACGCTCGGTGAAGAAGGTTTGACCCATTCCCTCGTGGAGACTGGCTCAGTGGCAATTTTCACTGATAACGAAATCCTCAACACGTTGCCAAACCCATTGACCAAAGCCACCAGTGTCAGATATGTCATCCACAGAGACGTTATCAATGATAAAGATAACGACGAGCATATTCAAGCAATCTTGAAGGCTCGACCAGATGTCAAACTCTACTCATACAATGAGGTTATCGCTCTAGGTAAAGAACATCCAACCCCAGCAAACCCTCCTAAGCCAGAGGATATGGCCATGATCATGTACACATCCGGTTCCACCGGAACTCCAAAGGGTGTTGTGCTGCTAAACAAGACCGTTGTTGCTGGTGTGGGTGGTGTCACTGGTAACATTAGCCGAAAGACCATCAACAGTAAAGACAGATTGTTAGCATTCTTGCCCCTGGCCCATATTCTGGAATTCACTTTCGAATTGGCCACTTTCTTCTGGGGTGGTGTCTTGGGATATGGAAACGTCAAGACCATCAGTGATACGTCTGTGCGAAACTGTAAAGGTGACATTCGAGAGTTCCAACCAACAATTATGGTCGGCGTGCCAGCAGTATGGGAAAACGTTCGAAAAGGTATCCTCAACAAGATCAAGGAAAACTCGCCGTTTGTGCAAAAAGTATTTTGGGCCGCCTATAATACCAAGTTGAAGCTCTCCAGCTATGGTATCCCAACTCCTCTAGTCGACAATTTGATCTTCAAGAAGGTCAAGGAGGCTACCGGTGGTCAGCTAAGATATGTCATGAACGGTGGTGCTCCGCTCGCCCACGAAACCCAACAATTCATCTCCAATTTGATTTGTCCATTGATCATTGGGTACGGGTTGACCGAAACTAATGCCAATACTTGTCTTATGTCTCCAGACTCATTCGAGATTGGATGTCAGGGTGAGCCAACTCATGCAGTAAACCTCAAGCTGGTTGATGTCGAGGACGCCGGTTACTTTGCCAAGAACAACCAGGGTGAAATCTTTATCCAGGGCGATTGTGTATCCCCAGAGTACTTCAAAAACGAGAAGGAAACCAAGGCCTCTTTTACTGAAGACGGATGGTTCCGAACTGGCGATATTGCCGAGTGGACCTCCAACGGGCTCATCAGAATCATTGACCGAAGAAAGAACCTTGTCAAGACAGTCAATGGTGAGTACATTGCAATTGAAAAGCTGGAATCTGTTTACCGATCCAACCACTATGTGGCCAACATTTGTGTATACTGTGATCAGACCAAGGCCAAGCCTGTGGCCATTGTGGTGCCAATGGAGAACAACTTGCAAGCACTTTGTAAAGAACTGGGTATTGAGCACAAGGATGAGATCCAACATGACAAAAAGGTCATCCATGCCATTTACAAGAGTCTGGTAAGCACTGGAAAAGAGGCTGGATTGCGAGGTGCAGAATTGATCACTGGTGTTGTCATGTCTGACAAGGAGTGGACGCCACAAAATGGCTATGTCACATCTGCTCAAAAGCTTCAGAGAAAGAAGATTCTGGAGGACAACAAGAGCCAAGTCGATGAGATTTACAAGCAGAATTCGTAAATCAAACTAGTTAGTTAATTCCAGTAATCGTATAATGTTATGAAATCAGGTGTTTTGTGTTGCATCATGGTAGGCGTCGCAATATCTGACGGCATATACATTTATATATATAATAGTAGGTGTGATAGAAAGATATGGTAAATTATTCAAACGGAACATTAGCCTATCTATATATGTAGGTGCGATGTGTGTCCCTGGACTTTCACATGCATTTTTGCCACAGGCAGACATTAAGAAAATTTGATCCGTCTAAGACATTGCCTCATCTCTCGCATGTTAATAAGCTCCGAAATGATGATTGGAGAGTTTGGAAAGTGGTCTGAGGTCTGGGTTCAGAATTAGATTAAAATATGTATATCTTGTGAATATTGTATGGGCCAATCGCACGTGGGTGTCACGAGATGTGAGCCTCAGTGCTTTATGTTTCCGTAGCATAGCGATCCGTAAGTGTATATCCAATAGATCGTTGATAGAATACAAAGTATATTAGTAGGTAGGACTGACTTATATCTAAGGGAATCACTCAATACATCAAGCTCCGCCATACGGAATCACTCAACTCCACCATATGGAATCACTCAACGCATAAGAAACTCCACCGCCCGCTCGTTAAACTCACTTGGATTGTCCAAATAGATATGGTGACCAGAATTTGATACAGTCAATAAATCAGTGGAATACTGGCCAACCGCCGCTATATTCTCACAGGCCTCCTGGCCACCTCGCACATCCATCCAGTCCTTATCACCATACACCCAGCAGGTGTCGCACGGGATCTCACCTGCTCGCTCAGCCAATGGTCGTCTCCCGTGAGCCCCTGGAGCGAGTAAATAATTTAATGCATACTCCCCTGATCCGGGAGCATTGAATATGTTATAAGTATACAGATGCAGTGCCTCTGCCTCTTTGGCAGGCAGATTGGCAAACCGTCGACTGGTCCATCCTGAAACAAACCGTGGGCCCAACGGTCCAGTGTTTCTTACTAGGGAAAATGGAGAGACATGACTTTCCCAGAGATAATGGAACCACAAGGGAGTCTTGCTCTTGGTCCTCAGAGGCTTGGGCCTTTTGGATCCGTCGAGTGGAAGGGAATATTCACTTCTGGGAACACCAGCAGGCGACACTAGCATCAGTTTCTCAACTCGGCCAGGATATTTGGTAGCATACGACGCTCCTAAATAAGCCCCCATGGAATGGGCGACCAAGCTGAACTTCTCAATGCCCTTAGCGATTCGCCATTGCTCCAAGGCATCAACGAAGAAGTCCTCGGTTTCCACAATGGCCTCCCTCATTCCTCTGCTACGGATTTTAAACTTGGGACGCGAAGATCGTCCATAACCCAGCAGATCCAAGGCATGAGTCCGCCAATTGGTCAATGATGAGAGTCTATCGAGGTTTCGATAAAAAAATGCCAGTCCCGCGCCATATCCATGCAACACTACCAAGTTCTTGTCTACTGGTTCGGCAGGCCTGGAGATTTCGAATTCGTTAATATATTCTCCATTACCTACTGGCACGGATAACGATCGAGCCGTCCGCACTCCGTCAGATTCTGGGAAGAATGGTAGAAAGCTAAGAACGTCTTTCTCGGACTTTTCTAGATTAGACGTGCTCCATTGCTGGTATGAATCGGCATATGTCAATGGGAATGTATTGGAGAAGATTTTGGACAATGGAATACCGGTTGGAGATGTAGGAGTTCGATAGGACCCGCTACCAGCACTAGCCGTGGTGGAACCACTACCGTTACTGCTGGTACCACCACCATGAGTAACAGTGGTACTATTACTATTGACTCTTGATTCTTTTGCTCTTGTCTCCTTTTTCCCATATGTCGTGACAGACATAAATCGGTACAGACGAGGCCCTCTCAGGCCTCGCCGACCCGTTCTGGTGGGTCGTAGTACAAGTCGTGATGAAGAGGTTATTACCGTGATCTTGAAGGACCTATTGCTTTATATGATGTTCACAGTGTGCTGTTCCTCAGAGCAAAGGCTGAGAAACCAGTCTTTTGTAGAAACTGCAGGATTGGAAGTACGAGTGATATATAAGAGGGAAGAAGAGTAAAAACAAATGATCAAAAAGGGAAAAGGAGAATTCCGCATCGGTTCTGGTTTGGTCTCACTTTAAGGAGCCCGAATAACATCTCGTGACCCGAGCGAGCGCTGAGAAGAACCAAATTCCCCCCACAGCACCTCATAACAAAAATCGGTTGGGGGTTTATGGGAAAATTTTTATTTTTCTGTAAGACAAGCACCGAGCATCTCCGATGCTCTAGGTAGGTGGGAGAGTGGGCACCAATCTGTTGAGATTCAAAAAGGCAGCTATCGTGTAGAGTCTGTAATTGATTAATTACTGGTGATGTGGAACTGAGTATGTTTTTTTGTCTTCAGTGGAAGAGGATCGCCAAGATCTGATGAGATCTGAGCCGCATGCGGCTCATGGCTGGTCTCTATAGACGGGGCTTTGGGGATAAAGACAATCTAAGGTATAGTGCGGTTTTGAATACGTGTAATGAAATCTATATAATTTTTTCTAGTTTCAAGTCTGAATTCTTGAAATGTATTTCATTTTGAGGTACTCAAATTATTGATAGGCAAGTTATTGCGCCTATACTGGATCTAGTCTTCGTTTTGAATCATAGACCAGAGCTAATTATGACTCACATAATATTTATTTGATTTAGACTTTACCATTTCATTATCCTTCAGGAGTCTACTGTCCAACTGGTCACTTAATTGTTCATCCAACTGACCATCGAGCTCAGACACACCCGCCACTCCAGACTCAGCAAACTTCGAAATCACCTGCTCCTTCCTGATAGTAGACTTCAATCCTAGCTTGCTGGCCAGCTCATCTCCCTCCGCAATCTGCGGCGGATCCGTAATACGAGACCACTGACTGTCGATCTGGGCCTGCACAGATCGAGAGTAGGTCTCATTGAGAACTTGTTCTCTAACTTGGTCACCGACCGCTGGGTTCTCTTCGTACTCTTCAAGACTCATCCCACGCGAATGTATCTGCTGGACCATCATATCTCGAACCTGTGGGTTCCCTAGATCTAGCTCTTGTGGCTTAATGTATTGGATACCTTCAAACTCTTCAAGTGCGAGTATCCCTTCTCCTCGTGCACTCCGATCTGGCGGATAAATGTTAGTGTCACTAACGGTTTCTATTCGAATGGGCCTCGATTGAAATATTACTCCATCGTTGTCTTTGTCATATGTGGCATAATCGTCAGGGCTCTGTAGATAGTTCTGACAATAGAAACCCCAATCCTTTTTTTCTGCTACTACACACTCCTTCTGATACCAAGCCTGACCGTATGTTAGTGGTGTGTACAGAATAAACATGTAGACAGTGGAAATAAGCACCAAAATAGAAACACCTGAGACAGTTTTTCTTCTCAAGTTCATTTCTCTAGCGGCATAGTCCCATGAGACAGCAAACATCAGTATGGAACAATACAATGCCGGCAAGTAGTCGGTTATTGTTACTCCTCTACTTTGACGAAAGCAGAGTGGCATAAAGTGAACCAACCACCCAAACGCAAACTGACCGGCATTGTGATCAAACTGAACTACATTGGGTAAATTTCGAAGCAGTTTTTGCTTATACCCTCGCTGAACCATCATCGCAACAGCAATCTTGAATACAAAATAGCTTATTAAGGTCAAACAGGCAAGACCCCATACTACAGGGTTACCCATAATAAACACCTGACGGTGGTGCTTCCAGTACATGTTGGTACCTCTGACCAAAAATGGGACTTTCCATGCAGGCTCTTGCCATACAGGATTGCTGAATATCGTTTTCCCCGCGGTAACCATTGCGTCAGTATAGTGTGCCACCTTCTCCATAATGCTCAATGGTTCATAGGATATGTACTCTTTGGGGTCCGTGGTGTATAGTGGATGGTAGTTTGTCTCAACCACCCACAGACTATTCCTAAGCACCCCACGTTTCGCACATGTTACTTCTAGCTGATTGCTTCCCCATTGCGGCAAATTTATACGATGAGAGAACAAATAGCATCCAAGAACTGCATGTTGGAACCGAACAACAGACTGGATAGACCTCCACACACCATGGTTGTCTTGCTTCGTAGTATACGAGTCAATTATTTCAACTCTCCAGATATCATTCAGGTCACCAGGGTATCCATCTGCACCGTAACCACTCACTTCGAACTGCCAGTCAACATCTGAAACTGGGGCTTTAACATCATGTGAATGTAAGTGCCGATTAGTATTAACGTGCTTCAGGCGAATGTACTCGTTCGATCGTATAACTGTGGGCGGCGATGTGTGTGGATCACTTGCTGAAGAATAGGCCTGGTCTTCGATCAGCCAAACGTTATTCAAATCCTTGTATCCGTATAATGTCACTTGCTGCTGTCTGCTTTTACTTGGGTAAAACTTTTCATGCGAATGTAGGAAGGCAAATGTTTCGTAGTGCCTTATGGTGACCAAACTTCCAAGTGATACATTGGCTGCAATTGATGGTCGCTCATTCCCAACCAATCCAGCTTGGAAGCTTCCAGGCATGAAAATGTCTCCATCACCGGAATTAGGCATCAGTCGCAAATGCAACATAATGGTCCCCATATAGAAAACCACTGGAATCACAAAAAATAGGAACATCCTCGATACGAACTGTTTGAATACTCTGGTTCTTGTGATCTTCATATCGACACCAATCCACCACGTTCGGTACAGATTCAAACCCCAGAGAAGTATGACCAAATATTTACCAGAATCTCGTGACACTGCAGCTGAGCTCATTGAAAGACTGGTAATGATTCCCCAACTCCACCAATTCCAACTGAGCCCGCTTTCCAGTTCTAGTCTTCTCCAAGAATACAATGCCAAAGTATAGAAGAAATACAGAAAGGGTCTTGGGAAAAAGTGCCGAAACTCAGTGACAAGAGAATTCTCAAATATCACCAAGCATGCCCCAGTCGCTGCAAATGTCCTTGTCACACCATGAAGTTTCAAAATCATGTACGTTAGCGCAATAGACAGGACTCCCATAGCAGCTGCTACGAAGCGCAGTAACGCGAAGGGAAATGGCTCACCGACAAACGATTCATTCTCGGATTTGAACTGAAAAGTCCCCTTGTATCCAGATAATATAGCTATCAGATAGTAAATAAGTCCTGGAAGTGGTGGCTCAAAATCCAGAAAGAAATTTCCATTAATATACCGATTGACATAACCCCCCATCACTGCCTCTTCAAACACGGCATTAGGTGGATTCCGCAAGTCGAACAGTCGAACAGCTGATGCTATCAAAATCACTATTATCAGGGATTTGAGGTCTCTTGTAGAAAGCCTAGACAACTGTTTTGCATGTAAGGATGGTTCGGATGATATAGTACGATCAGGTTTCCACAGGCCAAGCCAAGCTCCTGTACCTGCGCACAAGCTATACTGACCCACAGGGGCCACTATTTGAGTTCTAGGCATTTATATTCAGTTATATGTTCAAAAGAGCCTCTATTTTATCGAATATTTCGATTAAATTGTCTTCTAGTATTGCACTACCAGGAGCTGATTGTTCTACAAGCAAAAGGCTTCAGCTAATATTGGAAATTAAACTTTAACTCTGGCCCACATCATTCCGATTCCCGAAAGAACCTTATGGCAGGTTGTAGCATTGGCTGATTCATATAACAATAGAATTTTCGATTAATAATACGTTCTACATATAGTAATGGTATGAAGGTCTAGCCTTACTGCTCACAGTACTATGTATCGATTTTGTATGATACTGAGACAGAAGAGGAAATAAAAACTTATCAGACAACACTGGCTAATTAAATGAGCACGATGAAGAGAATAAAAAAAAAAATCATTCGTAATAGCTCTAAGCTCACAATCATTTCTCTGTACCTCTGATAAATTCACATTCCAAGTGGTTATCTCCTAATTCATGCAGTAGAGCTTGTCAAGCTTGATGTCCCACTGGCCCATGAGGCTTGCGCGGCTCAAAAATTTTTCCGCGGCTCAAATGTCTCAGCGAGTTGGGACCGGGCCTAAAAAAAAAAAAAAAAAATTTTTTTTTGGCGGTGAAACTTTCTTTCTTCTCTTTGCATTAGAAACCACAATTCAACTTTAACAACCATGGATATCGCTAATCCAACAGGTTCTGAAATCACTTCGGTGGATTTCGGATTCCTGAATTCCCAAGATATCAAGAAACTGTCCGTAAAACAGATTGTGTCTCCAGATACACTAGACAAGCTTCAGCATCCTATCCCTGGAGGGCTCTATGATCTAGCTCTTGGTGCCTTTGGCAAGAATTTGTAAGTCTTTGAATTAATGAATTTATAATTTATCCGAGATTTAGTGCTAACTGTCCAAAAGATGTGCAACCTGTGGATTAGATGAGCGATTCTGTCCTGGGCATATTGGCCATATTCAACTTCCAGTCCCGGTGTATAACCCACTGTTCTTCGTCCAAGTTTACAACTTTCTCCGAAGCTCCTGCCTTTTCTGTCACAAATTCAAGCTCAGAGATGCCGAAACACATAAGTACAAGTGTAAATTGACTCTACTGCAGTACGGCCTGATTGCCGAACTGGAAGAACTAGAGTCGGTAAAGCTCGGCGGATTGGATCACCTTGAAGACGACGATGAAGCTGAGGAAGGTGAAGACGACAAATCTGCAAGAAAGGAGCAGAAAGCATCCGATACAGCATACAGCGACCAGCTGAAACGTAAAAGACAGGAATTTGTCAATGAAAAGATTGCAAATGCATTGGCTGAAGGGCGAACTACCGTTGCCGGTGTGCAATCGGCCAGTGTGCTCGAAGAACGTAAAAAGGTCATCAAAGAGTTCATTAAGGCACTGGTTGCTCGAAAGAAGTGCGATAACTGCGGCATGTTCTCTCCAAGTTTTCGTAAAGACGGGTATGTGAAGGTCTTTGAAACTGCATTGACTGAAAAACAAATGGCCAACAATCGAGTTAAGGGCCTGGAAAGACAAGATATGGTGTTTGATTCTGTCAAGCAGCCACCACGGAAGAGCGACGAAGGTGAAATAGACGTCGACAACATCCCAGTCGCAAAGGCTAGTGCTAAAAACGCCAGCCGGTACATGCTGAGCACAGAGGTCAGGAATATTCTGAGATATACGTTTGAAAAGGAACAAGAACTCTGTAGAGTGCTCTTCCAAGTTAAGCCTAACGTAAAAGAAACGATATCTCCAGATATGTTTTTCATCCACTACGTGGTTGTACCTCCAACTCGATTTAGAGCTCCACAGCAGTTAGGCGATGAGATCCACTCGAATATGCAGAGCGATTTGATTGCCAAAGTTTTGACAACCACATTACGAATTCGTGACTTGAACGAGCAAATGAGCGATCTCCAGGCGAAAAAGATTGGAGGACCAGAACGTGCTAATGTGTTTAACCTGTTAATGAATAGTTTTGTCACCATACAAGGAGATGTCAACGGGTTTTTGGACTCCACTAAAGTTCCAACCAGTGGTGGAACTGTGCCGGTACCAGGTGTGAAGCAAGCATTGGAGAAAAAAGAAGGTCTTTTCAGAAAGAATATGATGGGTAAGCGAGTCAATTATGCCGCAAGATCTGTCATTTCTCCTGACCCTAACTTGGAGACCACCGAAATTGGAGTACCACCGGTCTTCGCAGTCAAGTTGACTTACCCAGAGCCCGTTACATCATATAATTTCCATGAGTTGCGAAATGCAGTTATAAATGGGCCCTTCAACTGGCCTGGTGCTACTCAGATTCAAAACGAAGATGGTTCGATTGTCAGTTTGCAGAACATGACGGTAGAACAGCGAACTGCACTGGCCAACCAGCTACTAACTCCATCCACCGCTTCTGCCGTGAAGGGAGTGGTAAATAAAAAAGTTTATAGACACGTCCGGAATCAGGATGTGGTACTGATGAACCGTCAACCAACATTGCACAAAGCCTCTATGATGGGGCACAAAGTGCGGGTACTTCCTGGCGAGAAGACTCTTCGATTGCATTATGCCAACACAGGGTCCTATAACGCTGATTTCGATGGTGACGAAATGAACTTGCATTTCCCACAGAACGAAAATGCTAGAGCCGAGGCGTTTTTGTTAGCCAATACAGACTCGAATTACCTGACCCCAACTTCTGGTAAACCTTTGCGAGGTTTGATTCAGGACCATATTAGTGCTGGTGTATGGTTGACCAACAAGGACACTTATTTCACTCGAGACGAATATCAGCAGCTGATCTATGGCAGTATTAGACCGGAAGACGGCCACACAACTCGACCTAGAATTATCACAGTGCCTCCTGCTATCATCAAACCAAAGCCCCTATGGACTGGTAAGCAAGTGATCACCACTTGCCTGCTAAATATCAAACCAGTTGATCGACCAGGTTTGAACTTGACCTCGAAGAACAAGATCAAGAATGATTACTGGGGTGAACACAGCAATGAAAATCAGGTAATTTTCAGTAATGGTGAGCTGGTGTGCGGTATTCTCGACAAGAGTCAATATGGTGCCGCTGACCACGGGTTTGTGCACTCTGTGCACGAGGTATATGGTGCTGTGGCTTCTGGCGTACTTTTGTCAGTACTTGGTCGTCTTTTCACAAAGTATATCATGCATATAGGATTCACTTGTGGTATGGACGACTTGCATTTGACTGCAGAGGGTAACAAGTGGCGACGGGACATCTTGGATGACAATTTGGATATTGGTCTCAAAGCTGCTGTTGAGGTCACCAACCTGCCAGAAGGTACCCAAGCAGATGACCCGGTCTTGCTACAAAGACTGGAAGAGATTCTTCGAGATGATAATAAACTGGGCATTTTGGATGCTATTTCTCAAGCCAGAGTCGGCTCAGTAACGACTAATGTTGTATCGAAATGTATCCCCAATGGTACCGATAAGCGATTTCCGCACAATAACATGCAGTCGATGGCTCTGTCTGGTGCAAAGGGGTCCAATGTCAACGTATCCCAGATTATGTGCATGCTGGGGCAACAAGCTTTGGAAGGACGTCGAGTACCTGTCATGGTAAGTGGAAAAACGTTACCCTCATTCAAACCATTCGAAACCAAGGCCAAGGCTGGTGGGTATATTGCAGGACGGTTTTTCACTGGTATCAAGCCTCAAGAGTACTATTTCCATTGTATGGCTGGCAGAGAAGGATTGATTGATACCGCTGTCAAGACTGCTCGGTCTGGTTACTTGCAGAGATGTCTTATTAAGCAGCTAGAAGGTGTCCAGACCAACTACGACAACACTGTGAGAGATTCTGATGGCACTTTGGTGCAGTTCTTGTACGGAGGAGATGCTGTTGATGTTGTCAAGGAGTCACATTTGCGAGAATTTGACTTCTGCGCCATGAATTACGATTCGCTTCTCAAAAAGCACCAGCCAACCCAAAGCATTGACCACCTGGACGTCGAAGGTGCTACTGCATATGCCAAAAAGGTTCGAAAGCACTTGAAACGTCATGCTGACGACCCTCATTACCTGCATCCAAACAAATATGATCCTGTTCTGTCGGAGTATAACCCATCACGAAGCCTGGGCAGTGTGTCTGAACGGTTCAGTGACGAGTTGGAGACGTTTATCACTAAAAATCCAAATCTTTTCTCGAAAAAGAAAGGCAAGGATGGCATTAGCGAAAAGAAGTTCCGAGCATTGATGCAGTTGAAGTATATGCAGAGTGTCATTGACCCTGGTGAGTCTGTTGGTATTATTGCATCTCAGTCTATTGGTGAACCATCGACCCAAATGACGCTGAACACATTCCATTTTGCTGGTCACGGTGCAGCTAACGTCACTTTGGGTATTCCACGTATGAGAGAAATCATCATGACTGCTAGTGAGCATATTGCTACTCCTCAGATGATTCTACCAATCTTGCCGAACATCTCAGATGAGCAAGCAGATGCTTTCTGCCGAGGTGTGGCCAAAGTTAACTTGTCCGAATTAGTTGACAATGTCATTGTTACTGAGCGGGCTGGTATCACTGATTCGGGCTCCAGTGCTCGGTCGTACACTATTCGAATCCAGTTTTACCCAGAAGACGAATATTCCCAAGAGTACGATGTCAAGAAGGAATACTTGGAATCTGTTCTGGTGGACACATTTGTTTCTCGATTGGAGCAGGTGGTGATCAAAGAAATCAAGAAACAAAAGAAGAACACACCTGTAGTGCGAGATATTGGTGAGAAGCTGAAGAACGCTGAATCAGTTATGGGCGGTAGTGCTGGTTCTTCGTCCGCTGAGAAAAATCTCGAAGAAGACGATGAAGAAGAAGAAAGGTCCAAGACCAAGCAGGCTGTTTCTTACGACGAGCCAGATGAGGATGACAAGAAGATGATTGACAACGAAGCTAGCGAGAGTGACGAGGAGGAAGATGAAGGAGAAAGGCAAGAAGGTGAAGACGACAACGATGATAGCGATACCGAAATGTATGACGCTCCTAATGTTAGCCACAAGAACTTGACATCCAAGGCCAAGGAGCGACAGTCCAACGTGGTCGGAGCTCACAAATCTATCAAGAAATTCAACTTTGACGACGAGAATGGTGAATGGTGTGAGTTTGTGATGGAGTTCCCAGCAAACACCAAGAAGCTCCTCATGGTCAACATTATTGAGGACTTGTGTCGAAGCCATGTGGTGCGAGAAGTACCACGAATCGGGCGATGCTTGCGACCAACTAACGACAAGAATGGTCGAGTTCTGGTCACTGAGGGTGTCAACTTCCAGGCCATGTGGGAAGAGGATCTGTTTGTGGATGTCAACGACATTAGATCAAACGACATTGTAGCGGTACTAAAGACTTATGGTGTGGAGGCTGCTCGAAACACCATTGTACGGGAAATCAACAATGTGTTTGAGACATATGCCATTACGGTTAATATGCGACATTTGGATCTGATTGCGGACATGATGACTCGAGAGGGCACATACTTGCCGTTTAACCGTCAGGGTGTCGATACTGGAACGTCGCCGTTCTTGAAGATGAGTTTCGAGACTACATGCCAGTTTTTGACCAAGGCTGTTCTGGATGGTGACAGCGATGCGCTGGATAGTCCGTCTGCTCGAATTGTGACCGGTAAGGTTAGCAAGGTTGGTACTGGGTCGTTTGATCTATTTGCGCAAGTTTAGCAGCATCGACCTGAGAACGTGTGAGTGAAGTGTATAGTGTATATCTTATTGTAAATTTTAATGTATTTGGGTAAATTCGAGAACCGTCCGGTGATAATTAGAATGAACTGTTTCTTAGAGTGGAGCTGGATAAAAGTCGCTAGAATGGGGGCAAGTGAATATTCTTCAATATGAAGACTAAGGAAAACTAAGAAAAAGGAGTCTATTAATAATTTACAGAAAAGTACACCAATAATAGACTAAGATCGAATAGCCTAATAAAACTAAATCGAAAAGAGTCCTAGTGTAGTGATATAAGAGTTGTGATTTGGGATCCGGTTCCGACCAAAATTCAACACACCAACACATCACCAGACACAACTAAAATGGAAGCGGTGTATATTGTAGATATTAATGGGTATGAGAAGATAATACTGAATAAAAATAAAAGAGACAATATCTAACAGAGTGCAGCCACGTGATCCTTGACTACCCAGTAGCCTCGACACCGCCCACAGTCCAGTCACTTCTGCCTCACGTGATGGACGTTGAGCCCGATTCCAACATTGTAGAAATCTCGCCTACCCGGCTTTTATACCACCAGAAACATGGCACAGTGCTTTTCCTGGTGCCATGCACATCTACTATCCCGGCACTAGTGCCATTCGAGTTTATAAACAGACTGGTGGAGGTTCTCGAGGTGTATTTCTCCCCACCACTGATTCCCATGAAGATAGAAAGCCATTTAGACACCACGACCCTGATACTCAACGAGATGATAGAAGGCGGGTCTCCGGGAACGACCGACCCAGATCCCATGAAAGAATTGGTGCCCTATGGGGGTCTGTTCACAAAGCTGCTTAGTGGTGCTACCGGAGGTGGTGGAGGTTCAGTCAATGCACCTTCAACGGTTCCCTGGCGGAGGGCTAATGTACGACATACCAATAACGAGCTCTTTGTCGATCTGGTAGAAACTCTGTACGTGATTGTCTCCCCCAGCAGTAAGTCCGGCAGGAGCCAAAGAAAGCCCATGATCCAGCCATCAGCATTCTATTCTGCCTCGTCGTCGTCCTCGGTGGCTTCGAGTGCCAAACCGGTCCTTTGTAGAGCAGAGGGAGCTGTTTTTGTGACATCGCATCTCTCTGGTGTGCCAGACGTCCAATTAGTGCTGAACACTGGACGTCAATTTGATAGTCCATCATTTCATCAGTGTGTGGATTTGAGCAAATGGCAGCAGAGCCCCGGAACGATGTCGTTCATCCCCCCAGACGGGAAAAGTCTGATTGCATCTTACACGATTGACCATGTGGGCCAGGGGTTGGTCTATGCTGATCTGCAAACGGGTCTTGGAGTTAACAAAGACGAGTTTGAGGCCCGAGTATGGACAATGGTATCGAAAGATGTCAAGGCTGTAGAGGGACTAAATGTGCATGTAGTGTGCGGCTCACGGGTGCGGCATGTAAAAGGAATGAGAGTAACTGCTGGAGACTTCCATCTTAACGAGTCTGGCACTGGTGAATGGCGATTCCCGGGGAAGACTGCTCTTGGATGGAATGCCACACTTCGTGGGGCTCTCCAGGGCAGCGCAGCAGAAGAGGCCGAGGAGGATAAGATACATTTCCCCAAGTACCTAGCATTGTCGTACAGCCTGACTGGGCAGGTGCCCAGTGGGGTCAAGGTGCAGAGTTTGAAGATTCTGAGTTCTCGGGGGCTTGGGGAGGGAGTCAAGCCGTATAAGGGTGTTCGTTATTCGACTGTGGTGGGTGAGTGGATTGTGCGGTGATCTTGTGATCTTGAGTATATTTGAGGTGTCGAGTGAGTTTACTGATCGTGAATTGCAGCAGTATATGTAATAATATAGCTAAAGATATCGAAGTCTGGCAATTTTTTTTTTTTTTTTTCTATATATGGGTAATTACTAATACTGAGCTGTCGCAACTTGCACATGCGTTCAGCTCTATAACTTGATATTGAGATAATTCTACATTGATTTTTCAAGCATACACGTAGTTCGATATGTGTTAGTTCTACAGACATTGATTTTCTATTCTCGCTAACACTTGGCTCCACACTAAGCTCTCTCGACCTCCAGCCCTCCCTCCAATACCTTAATAATATCCGTCAACCGAGACACAACCCGGTCAGTATGCTCATGGTCGTTCAGGTGAGTATTCACATCGGTTTGCAAAAGTACAGTACCAGCCCCTGCATTGTATCCAGCTGACATGTCATCTTGTGAATCCCCCACCATCAGAATACTCTGCGGACTAACACCCCATTGCTGGGCTATATGAAGAATACCTGCTGGGTGCGGCTTTGGAGGTTTGAATTCCCGCGTGATGACTGGAGTGAACTCATGGCCGTCCAAGTGGTTTGTCAACAGGTGGTTCACAGGAATCTTTTTTTTATTTATTTTTTTACTTGTGTTAGGGACCCAGAATCAAAAAATCGATAATACTTACTGGAAAATTCCTCGTGCAAATGGCCTTTCTCAGGTTCCATTTATCGATTTGGTCCATTAGCTCTGTCAAACCTGGCTGAGGAACCATATCAATCATTGCCGTTCGCTCCACTGCCTGTAGCTTTTCTTGAGCTTCTTGCTGCTGAGCTTCCGGCAATGAATGCACATGGTCAAGGATATCAACAGATTTGTCAATTCCCAGAGCATCTCTCATTTTTTCTGTTCTAATTAGCTTGGAAATGTACTTTGCGACCTGTCTCACTTACTAAACATCCAGGTCTGTGGTAAGCACAATGTGCCATCCATATCAAATACAACCCCTTTGATCGCGATATCGCCAGACTTTACCGGGTTCAAAATCAGTCTCATCTTGTTCTGGTGTGTCCTAAGAAGAATATTAAAGTGTTGGTGGTGAGGAGCTTCAGCTGCTTGGCCGGTTCCCGACCAGCTAACCCAAGCCACTTTTGCACTCGAACTTGGTGCTAGAACGCGATTTATGCTATATGATGCGAACTTTAGACAATTTATATACTGATACCTGCTAACATATTATAATTCTTCTGCCACTGAACCTATAGCGCTATATAGATGGATTTGGTCCTAATACCCGCCTCACGGTACTAACTTATTTTCAAGGACCCCATGAGCCGCACGCCGTTTCCTAGGCAACACTCCAACCAAACGTGGCTCCCAATTGGTACGTTTCTCCACCACTTCAAAATTCCTCTATCGCACTTTACGGTATTAAACCAAAGACCAAGTTCCGGCCTTTTTTTAGTCCCCATCTAAAGTTTCTGGTTATACTAATAAAAAAAAAAAAAAATGTCGAGTGCTATTCCATATGACCCTGAAGCAGAGGCAAATCCCTTTGCCAGCGAGACTCCTTCGCCCCCTGCTCCTCCACACCAAAGCACCATCCATGATGACGACCACGAAGACGATGGCGAACATCATCAATCATCATCACCTTCGCCACCTCAGCAATCTATTAACCCTCATGAACAAGAGAATATATATCCTGAAAACCATCCTTATTCGCCAGGAGTAACAAAGCCTGAAAGTGGCGGTAACAGCAACACGGAGCCACACAATCAGCAGAACCCAGAACAACAACAACATCAACAAAAACCACAGTATGAGAATAAGAAACCAGTCAAAAAGTACAAACTGATCACCAAAATCACTGCATTGGAACGCCAGGGCAAAAAAGACCCCATAATTCGATTCGACGCATACACAACTTTGCCCAGATTCAGAACAACTACCTTCAAGGACATTCGGCGAACCCACCACGAATTTGTTAAATTCTTTGACCATTTGAATGGCAACAATCCAGAGTGCTTTGTACCCTCAGTTCCTCCGGCTACTACCTCTGCTGGAGCCGGAACTGAAGAAGATGAGACCAAAGTCAAACTTCGAATGCAGCTGTGGCTAGACCGGGTCACTTCAAACCCGATTTTGGCCCGAGACGAAGAGTTTCTGTATTTCATTGAGGCAGATTTTGGCTATTCTCCTGTAGTCAAACGTAAACCCCCTGCCACTGGACTGACACGAAAGGCCATGAAGCAGTTTGCTCCTCCGCCGGACGAAACAGAACTCAAGGACTTCAGACCACTGGTGAAAAATGTGTTCTTAACTGCTTCCGATGCAGCTGCCAAACTAGAGAAAGTCACAAAGCATCGACGTTCTCTCGGGCTGGCCATGAACGATTTTGGACTCAAAACCGGCAACATGGCCGAACTCGAACAGCAACATGCTGGGATGGTCAACATGTGGAGAAAGTTGGGTAAAGTAATCATGGCCCTGGGCGACACAGAGGCCGTCAAGGCCACATCTGAAGCTGCATCCCTAGGAGACGGCATCAATTGGATCGCCAAAGATGCGTATGTAGCTAAGGAGGCACTGACCAACCGTCATTTGTTGATGAAAGACCTCATTAAAGCTCAGAGTACTACCAAAACAAAGCATCAGACCGCAGTGCGAGTTAGGGGCTCGTCCAATTTGAGTGCACTCAAAGTGGATGAGGCCATCACTGCATTGGAAGAGGCTACCCAGCATGAAGAGCGGCTTACAAATAAGGTGCGTCGGGTGACTGACAATATGCTACTAGAAAAAAACACATTGGTGTCACATTTCGAATCCGACATTAAGCAATATGTGGGCGAATATGTTCTGCGCATGATCGAGTCTGAACGGCGGGCATTGACCACTTGGGAGTCGGTGCGGATAGATGTTAGAGCTGCAGACTCTAGTGGTGGATTGAGTAGACTAGGGCGAGAGTCGACTCCTGCCAATCGTCGAGCTGCAATTGCATCTAGCCAGGGTCCTCGAGGTGACTCGTGGAGTGGTGACCGGTCTGATCGAGCTCCAGATTTCATTGCTGACGGGTTCGGTGGAGGTGCTTCTCGTTCTAGGCGAGAAGATGGCGAGGCTGGGGACGACGATGAAGGCGAGGACGAGTTGGAGGCTAGTGCGGAAACTGCGGTTGATGCTCGTAATGCTGCTAGTTTGCTAGCGGGGTCTACTTTTTAGTGCTCAGTAAATCTTATTATATATATATATATATATATATACTCCAGTCGACTTGTAGATCTAGACGGATGGACAATTATCTGCTCGTGGATCTTCCTCCTCATGTATCGGTTCTTTTGCCACGTATTTCTCTCATTCCATGTAGATTTAATTCTTTTTCCATGTATCTAACTTATTCTTCGTGGATCTAATTCTTTCACCTTTGCTCGATTAGTGAGCAGCGATTCTTATTGGTGATGAGCCGCACGAGAGGGCCGTCTTACACTAAACCATCGACCTTCTAGACAATGCCAATACTGGATGTATCGACTCACTGAAAAGAAACAACCGCCTGAATTATCCTCCATATCGATTGTGTTCTCCCTTCAGATTATCCTTCTTATTCTTCTCTTTCCAGCCGCACGAATTCCCAGTGTGCGCAAGACCAAAATTGTAAACCTCCGCGTACTATCACCACCACTACAGAGCAAAACATCATAAACATGGGCCTTTTCGAAAATGTCCAGAAACGGCTGCGAAAGCTGGGCATCACAGATAAAGCAATAAACTCACTCCCATATATCTCTATTCTGGCAGCAATATGTGGTGTTTTATGGCTTATGGCCCTCCCAATCGAGGGCCAGTACCGTGACACGTACATTTCAGAAAATGCATTACTACCAGCACAGGCCTCGACTTATTTCCGGGAGACCGAATGGCACATAACCCGTGGATACAGAGAAGAGGTTCATCTACTCGAACACGTGAATGAAACCGTCCGCTGCAATAAAGTACAACAGTGGTTCGAAGACATTGGTCTGAAAAGTGCCCAGCACGACTGGCAAATGCAACATGGAGAAGGAGAATTCGAAAAAAAAAACGGCACAAATGTCTATGGCATTCTGCATGCTCCTCGAGGCGACAACACTGAGGCCATGGTGGTGGTGGCCCCATTTTTCAATGAATTTGGTCAATATAACGATGGAGGGGTGTCTCTAACCGTGGCCCTGGCCAGATATTTCAAGAAATGGTCAGTGTGGTCAAAAAACATCATATTCGTGATAACATCTGATGCACAATTTTCTGTCCGTGCTTGGGTTGATGCTTACCACACTTCCTTGGAAAATACTGCCGGTGCAATTGAAGCAGCAATTGTACTAGATTACCCCAGTAGATCTGATTTTTTTGATCACATTGAGGTATACTACGAAGGGTTGAACGGCCAATTGCCGAACTTGGATCTCGTGAACATTGCTAATTTGATCGCTGGACATGAGAACGTCAAGACTGTAATTCAGGGCATGAACGTTCCTTTCAACAAATATATGGACCGTGCTAAGACTCTGCTCTGGGGAATCTACCGCCAATTGGTATGTGGAATCCAGCCTGGGCCAGGTGGCGAAAACTTCAGCGGATGGAAAATCGATACAATAACTCTGCGAGCTAAAGGTGAGTCAGGGTCTAATGACATCACCCACTTTGGCCGACTAGCTGAGAGTTTATGCCGATCTGTAAACAACTTGTTGGAACATTTCCATCAATCGTTCTTTTTTTACTTCTTGCTTGCACCGAAAAAGTTTGTATCAATTGGTACCTACTTACCGGCTGCCATGTTGGCTGCTAATTCCTTCACAGTAATGGCCATTTTCCTATTGATAAGCAGAGGCAGTGGATCGGGATCAGCAACCTTGAGTGATAAGACTGTTAAGCCAATTGCTATTTTGACGACAGTTTTCGGTGGATCAATTCTCCTCGGTTACATCACTTTATCGATTCCCACTGACAAAGCGACTTCGTTCATTCTAGCCGTATCTACTGTTTGCTTCTCTGCACCATGGCTGATACGAGCTGCCAGTGAAAAATATCTTACGGTTAGACCGCCAGTGTTGCAGTACCTGCAGGCATACTCATTGATAATTCATGGGCTGTTCCTAACTACTCTTGCCACAATGAATTTTGCCTTGTCATTTGTGATTGCACTTCTAACAGTGTCCTTAGCATGGGTGCGTCCTGCTAGTTCAGGTATCAAACTGAGGACCTCAGTTTCTTTGCTATCTATTAGTTCTCCTTGGACTGGAATGTTGGCTCTTGCTTACTATAATGCTCAAATCAACAATAGGGGTGATTGGGGCGCATCATTCGAACAATTGGTCACGCGATTGTTATGGGGGTGGAGAGGACTTCAAGTGTGGACCTGGGGGGTGATAGTCGCCATTTGGCTACCTGTGTGGATAATTGGGCTTATTGTAGCGTCAGTTAGTGTAAAAGAGGATGGTGTGGAGGAAGTTGACCGGAAACAGGAACGAGAAGTCTCAAAGCAGGCGGGTGAGAAGGCTCCAAAAAGAACGGCCGAAAAGACTCCAAAAAAGGCAGATGAAAAGACTCCAAGAAGCACTTAGGACCCAGAGATATGGGAAAAAATCTTTCAATTATACTGAAGAAATTGATGCGGTGATCAGGGAATGCGATTCGAAGAAGAATTCGAGATGAAGCCAGGTTTGCCACTCGATAGCTTTATAGACCTTGTTATGTTTAATTATAATTTATACAAAATCTTCCAACATGAAAAAAGAGCTACCATATTTTCTTTGGACCAACCTATAACTAAGCTTATTTGAATCAAGATAGCAATACTCTAAAGCCTTAAAGACTTACAATTCACGTGCTGAGCCCCGTGATGTGCGGCGACAATTTTGGTCCACCTTCCTATTCGGATTTGTGAATGCTCTCATATATAGCTGCTGGAAAATTCGACTCGCAGTAAAATAGTCTTTTTTTCAGTATATTCGGCCAAAACAAATAATAAGCTGAATATCGATTAAACGACCAGCTCGATATACTGCTTTTAACTAGTTACCCTGCTTTCCCAATCTGATGAAAAATTACCGTAACGCGCACTTGAGCTTTTCCGATCATTTATAACCATATTTCACTTAAGCACATTACGCATATAACGCATATAACGCAACACAAATGCCGAGAGATACAAATGCAAAGACACTGGGAAGTGTTTATGATCAAGTAAAACAAGTATGTTACTGCACATAGAGTAAATCAATGTAAAGCTAACTATCGATAGGCCAAAGTGCTAATGGTTGGTGCCGGTGGAATCGGGTGCGAGCTGCTCAAAGATCTGGTGCTCCTTGGATTCAAGGAGATCCACGTGGTAGATTTAGACACAATTGATCTCAGTAACTTGAACCGTCAGTTCTTGTTCGGTCATGAGCATATTAAAAAGAGCAAGGCACTGGTAGCGAAGGAAGTAGCCTCGAAATTCAACCCGAATGTGAAAATCGTTGCTCATCATGATAATATCAAAGACACATCGTTCAACGTTAACTGGTTCAAACAGTTTGATATTGTCTACAATGCGTTGGATAATATGGATGCTAGACGGCATGTCAATAAGGTTTGCTTAGCAGCTAATGTGCCACTTATCGAAAGCGGCACCACTGGGTTCCAAGGTCAGGTACAAGTAATTGTCGGTGGTAAAACCGAGTGCTACGATTGTACGGGGAAACTCGTACCAAAAAGCTTCCCGGTATGTACAATCCGAAGTACACCCTCACAGCCTGTCCACAATGTCGTCTGGGCCAAAAGCTACTTATTTGCTCAGCTGTTTGACGAAGAAGCTGAAGAATCGTTGGAGGAGGCATTTGAGGACGATGCTGAAGCGGACAATGATGACCGTGAAAACATGCAGCGGGAGGTTAACGAGCTCAAGGAACTGAAGAAATCGATACTCGATAATGATGCTTTTGAAAAAATTGTCAATAGAATCTTTGATGCGGATATCGAACGGCTTGTGGGTATGGAGTCTATGTGGAAAACTAGGAAACCACCAACCCCATTAAAGTACAATAAATTTGCCGCAGCGGTAGGGCAGCTCAACGGAGATGAGCTAGAAAAAGATGACCAGAAAGTGTGGACGATTGAGCAAAACCTTGCTGTTTTGAAGTCTAGTTTGAAACGACTTCAGGAACGAGTTAACTCTTCGTCGTCGACATCACAAAGCTCGAACAGTCGTACAACAATCTTGTTCGATAAAGACGACGAAGACACACTGGCATTTGTGGTTGCGGCAGCAAATATTCGATCAAATCTTTTCGGTATTGATGTCAAATCAAAATTCGAAATCAAGCAGATCGCTGGCAATATTATCCCAGCAGTAGCTACTATTAATGCTATTGTAGCAGGAGTTTGTGTGCTTCAAAGTTTGAAAGTTTTGCAAGGGAAGCTAGAGGAGGCAAAACTGGTATTTATTTCTCAACAACGAGATCGGATTTTTACCAATGCAGAGCTTCGTCCTCCAAATCCTTATTGTGTTGTTTCTGGTGTGGACCGTGCGACACTTGAAGCTGACCCAGCTAGTTTTACTTTGGGTGAGCTAGTTGCAAAACTAGAGGAGATTCAATTCTCAAATGAAATCAGTATAATCACTGATAAGCTATTGTACGATCCAGATTTTGACGACAATGCCGGTAAGACTTTGTCAGAGCTGGGAATTACTAACGGATCGTTCATCACGGCTGTGGATGAGGACGATGACGGTACAAACCACGTTAATTTGGAACTCAATATAATCAGTTCAGAGAATGGTAAAGGTACCCAAATAACAAATGTTCCCGAGAAGTTCAAGACTAAGCCTCCAAAGCAGGCCAGTGCTCCTGTGGAGCCGTCAGAGCCAGATGTTGCTGAACTCTCGGTGCCAGGCTCTGCCCAGAAGCGAAAGCATGAAGGTGAAGTAAATGGAGATGTCAAACGAGCCAAGATCGAAAGCAATGGTGTTTCAGATGCAGTAGCTGTAGAAGATGAAGGAATAGTAGTGATCGATGATGATGACGATGTAATTGAGATCGACTAGTTACTTCCCGCGCGGGCTTGGCAGGATGGAATAAGACTTTGTAAAATAATAATATATATGAACGACATTCATGGCTAATTGAAATAAAGAAACACTTTGTGTAACGCAATTTTTTACTGAATACATGCTTTTCAAGGCTACACACGCTGCGTTAAGGATTGAGATTTTACTTACTGCAGAAGCAATATCAGCCCTAATTTCCAAACAATACAACCTTGATATCTGGCCCCTCACATTTGCCTCCAGTGTTACCATGTTGAAGACAACCTTGGTGAATCTCACTGTAGATCTCCAAGATATCGCCACAGATGTTGTGGTTATCTCTTAAGTCGCCGTGGCCGTCAATGATGCAGTAATTGGGGTAGCAAACACCAAGATGAGCGCTAAACTTTCTCATAATAGTAGTGCACTTGCTTCCTCGATTATTACGGTTGCAGCATTCAAAGTCATCGTTCTGTTCCAGATGTCCACGGAGCTCATTTTCAAGCATTACAGCATCTTTGTCCAGAACGCTAAGGTTATCACACACTACATCGCAGAGCCGATGAGCCAATGACAGTTGGGCTATTGCCAAAAGTGTGAAAAGTAAAGTAGCAAAGGATTTCATAATAGATTTTGGAGATTGTTTTGGAATACAGGAAAAAACTAGGGCAAGGAGTGGGTTTTCTACGCTTTTATAGTTTTTCCGGGTTAAAATGGAGTTGTACCAATGTATGGTATTAAATACCAAATAGGTTTTTTCATGATTCCGAACGTAACTATCCAGAAGTCAGATGATAGTGGGGTAATGTCAATTGAAGCAAAGGTGGTGGCCCAGTTTTCATGCACAAAGCATAGATTGCAAATTCGGATTTTTGCATTTGAGAAATGACTGATTCTGTATGAATGGCATAAGCAAATTAGTATTTCAACTAAGGGTCATAGCCAACGCATATTATCCCAGATTATAGGCGATAATTCTGAAATGACTTGGCCATAAAACCTAGAGATAATTACGGAGCTCGGCATTTCCACTTTCAATGCAGGAACCCCACACGTACGCATCTCTGTAAAACAAGCTCATGGAAATGTACAGGGCAAAATTGTGGGCATAAGACGGCCATATTATTTACTGAAACTCTTGCATCCAAGAGGGGTCAAGTCTTGTGCAGAACAAGAGGTGGAGCCGAATCTGAGCACTAAGTGTAACAGATCACTGAGAAGCTTAACCTGTTTTCTATCCGCTGCGATTTCAATACAGACTGCAACTGAATCATTAAAGAACGCAATTTTATACTAGACAAATGAGTAAAGAGTATTGAAGCGCATACACTGGTCAGATATGATACACGGATGCATGTCAAACAAAGCAAAATTACAGAAGCTGCAGATTTCCGTGCTTGCAGTAGAGCCAGTCAGAGCAGCCCACACAGGTTCAACGGACTCCATACAAGCAGCTGTAGCTGTAACAACTAAATTCGAATGACGCACTAGAACGCACCTTCCGGGTGAATAATTGTATTTGTCCAGTTTTTTTTTTGGAACCGAAATGTTGTCCATACATTAATTCAAGTATCTTATGTCACGATCTGCACTCATGATTCCAAATTTGGAAAAGCCGCTCCCGAACTTGCCCCACTTCCATATTCCATTGCTTGAGAGAGGATATGGTCTCTAAACCAATTATCAGAAACAGGAATGCCGTATATGACGGTGAGAGTACGTCGGAGAGGTAAGCTGGATTATTTCTAAACGGGTATCTGCTATGCCTTCTTGTAGAATTGAGGTAGGTGGTTCCTATGCTTGCAACTACTACTAGTATTCAACGCAGCGGGGGATTATAACTGCTGTTTTACATACACGAAGGTCATGGAAAAAAGAGAAATTGAAGATGGAACCGAATATACATTTTTGCTATATCTGTTTCTCGGATCATCTGCAGTCTAACACTGCGAACCCGAAACTGTTGAAGTCAAAAATGTTAACCTACAGTTTGGCTTGACTATCACCAAACTTGATGCAAATCTTGCCGACATGCTGACCCGATTCCAGTAATTTGAATGCCTCCTGGGCCTTGTCTGCGCTGAAAGTCCTATCAATCGCAATATCCAATCCTCTATTCTCCACAAACTTGATCAAATCCAGAGCCATGTTCTTGGGCCCGACTCGAACGCCGCGAAGCACCACTCCACGCATCATGGCAGCTGTGAATACATCTGGGTTTTTCTGGGGCCTTGGAGCAACAAACCCGATCAGTGTGATGACTCCTTCCGCAGCGGTAGATGAAATACTCTTCTTGATTGTACCAATTCCGCCGTTCTCAATCACAAAATCTGCCCCGTTACCTCGGGTGTACTCCAAAACTTTGGTCTCCCATTCTGGATGAGTTTTGTAATTTATAGTGTAGTCGACGCCCAGGCTCTTCATTTTTGCGAGTTTTTCGTCTGAAGATGATGTGACAATTGTGATAGCACCGGCTTTTTTGGCAATCGATAGAGCTATCAACGACACACCACCAGTTCCCAGAGCTAGGACATAGTCACCGGGAACCAGCTTCCTAAGACCATAGAGAGCATTCCATGCAGTGACTCCCGCACATACAAGAGAGGAAGCAGCTTCCCAGGAAAAATCTGGACGGTCTGGCATTGGGTTCACTGCCTCTTGGGGTAGAGATACATATTCAGCAAGCGTGCCATCGATTCCAGCACCCAATCCATATAGTAGACCTTTAGAGATGCTATAGACTTCTTTACCATTGAAGTTCGATATGACTTTATCTCCAACTTTATGATCTGATACCAATTCCCCCACGGCCACTACTACTCCAGAAAGGTCAGAGCATGGAGTAACCCGATCCTTTGCTCCGACAGGGTACCGACCTAGGACTACTTGTAAATCTCGAGAATTGAGAGAGACGGCTTTGGTCTGGATCAGGACTTCATTGGGTTTTGGCTTTGGCACGTCCTCGGTGAACTGCTTCAGCTGGTCGATGGACTTGCCCGTGAGTCTATAAACTTTGTGAGTGCTGGGGATCATTGTTGTTGTCTGTGGAGAGAATGTTAAGAAGCGATGTAGAATAGTACGGTGCTGTGGGGTAAAAGCTAGATATGGGTCTGGCGAAACCTCGGTGTTTGCTATCGCGTGCGACAGATTGGCCATCAGGATTAATTGTATGAGCACTTGAGAGTGGATATTGTCAGTTTTTATTGTAGGAAGTGAGGTTAGCTTCATTTTTGGGTAAGTTTGGCGTTGGTGATTGGTTAAGCCATTGGCTTGGGTGAGAGATTTAAGGGATTTGTAATGTTGAAGGAGTGTGGACAATTAGGGTAGTAATAAATAACAAAATATAAATTAATAGATATTCTATAAACTGTGTTCTATATGGATTGTGTGATGCAAAGATTCGGCAGCTATAGCATGCTGGAAAAGCCTTCGAAAGGCTATTCGCAGCTGTTCTTGTTTCTGAAAGTAGTACGATGATCAGCCCGGCGCGGTGTGATACGATCAGTTGTACTACTGGACAAATATGCAAATGGGTGGGAAGTATTCCAAAACAGTGAGTTTTCGACCATGTTTAAATAGCTGGAGCACTGAGTTATCGACCATGTTTGTACAGCTGGGTCACTAACCGCACACTTAATCTCCATCAACTTCACCAGCCTCAGCTATCGAATAAGTTGCAGGCTCGCACCTGCACTTGTCAGCTGCCATGAACTCTATCTTTGTAGGCGAACTAGTCCACAAGCTGTTGGTCATTTTCTCAAACACCAGCATGGCCTTTGGAGGTTCCATTTTGGGGATGATAAAAGTGAGGGCTCGAAAGAGCCCTATGATATATCTGACGGCCACCATTGTAGTTACAAAGCTCTCGGGGCCATCTGAGCTTATATATTCGATGTTAATACGTCTATTGCTCGGGAGTAGACTTGTTCGTGGCAGAAGAATTTCAGATACGGATATATTCTCGTTCTTATATATGTCCGTAGTGGCAAAAGCCGGGCTGCGTATTTCTCAGCATGGGCCTAGACCCTTTGTCGAACCAGCCGCATCAGTAAGCTGGTCTTATATAATGCAAATCTAAGAACGTTTCAGAACGTATTAGTATCAGCTTGCGGTCTGAACTATATTTCACTTCTTTTTTTTTTGTTACTAGCTTATTAAATGCGTTATTATTCATATTTGCTCAAAGATCTGTAGTTGAGAATCGGTGCCGCTTGAGTTACAGTAATGTATTGTGGTGTCGCCTGAATACGATAAGTCCCGTATTCTCTTAATACTGAAGACCATTAGTGTTCTTTCTTCAATAAATAGTATTAGTTGATAGACGACTTCGAAACGCGTGTGAATTTACAGCCGCGTTTTCTGCGGCTCACAGTGCGGTTAAGGTTAGGGAAAACCCCAACATGAGTTGGATTCCACTATAAAACTAGTCTTAAACCGTGCAATCAATTGGAGAAAATTCACTAGCCACAACCGACTCGTTGTTTTCCATTATTTAATCGCTATTAACAAACCGCATCTAATCCCACAACTTCCGTATAATCTAACAATGTAATCGTTGAAAACTGTGACAGAAAACGAGCCGCAGATGCACTCCAGAAAGCACGTTGCAACACAAGTCCCATCTCAAGGTCCACACTTTTGTAATCCTAAAAGCCCCATTTCTTCAATCCGCCTCTCTTACTCCAATTCCACGATACCCGTTCCGGAATAAATTGAGAGACGCACTATCGGATCCGATCTTCGGCAAAAAAAAAATTTGTAGGCAAAAATTTTTCCGCGTAGCGTTACAGTAAAACTGGTTCTACATGCTTAATCCAGCGCGGAGCCGACCCGCCGACCGCCATTTTCAAGATTGTGCTGTTGTTTTATTCGAAATAACTTTTCTTCCTGACATTTCGTTTTTTTTTTTTTTTTGTATTAGACAAATCGATAAAAAGCTCAGAAACTAATTAATCATGTTGAAGTATATGCGAACTCTCCCACGAACTCAGGTAAGTAACCTCATTAATTGGTCCATTGGCGTTATATAGTGGACGTGAACGTAAACAGGACTAACAGTTCCATAGACCCGTTTTGCTAGCACTGTAGCCAAGTTCAACGGACAAAAGCAATCTAACGGCAACTATATCGTCAACATCATCGAAGGTGATGGTATCGGTCCTGAAATTGCCCAATCCGTCAAAGATATTTATAAAGCCGCAAAAGTTCCTATCGACTGGGACCCAGTAGATGTCACCCCAAGTCTCGTTGACGGACGAACCACTTTGCCAAAAGACACTGTCGAGAAAATCAACAAGAACAAAGTTGCATTGAAAGGTCCTTTGGCTACTCCAGTCGGTAAGGGCCACCAAAGTTTGAACTTGACTCTCCGAAAGACCTTCAACCTGTTTGCCAATTGCCGACCAGCGGTGTCCATCAAGGGTTATGAAACTCCATACAAAGATGTCGACACTGTTTTGATCCGAGAAAACACCGAAGGTGAATATGCTGGTTTGGAGCACGAAATTGTGCCAGGAGTAGTCCAGTCCATCAAGTTGATCACCCGAGATGCTTCGTCCCGTGTTGCCAAATATGCATTCGAATACGCGCGATCCATCGGTCGAAAGAAGGTGTGTGTGGTTCACAAGGCCACTTTGATGAAGTACGGTGACGGGTTGTTCTTGGAATCCGTTTACGACGTTGGTCAACAATATCCAGACATTGAAATTACCACAGACATTATTGACAACGCCTGCTTGAAGATGGTCAAGGACCCAGGTCTCTACAAGGACGCCGTTATGGTTATGCCAAACTTGTACGGTGACATCATGTCCGATTTGGCCTCTGGGTTAATTGGTGGTCTTGGGTTGACTCCATCTGGAAACATGGGTACCGAAGTGTCTATCTTTGAGGCAGTTCACGGGTCTGCTCCAGATATTGCTGGTCAGAACAAGGCTAACCCAACTGCTTTGTTGTTGAGTTCTGTTATGATGTTGCGACACATGGACTTGAATGATCATGCTGCTAAGATTGAGAAGGCCGTTATGGGTACTCTTGCTTCTGGTAAGCAAAACATTACTGGTGACTTGGGTGGATCTGCTTCTACTGCCAAGTTCACTGAGGAGGTGATTAGCCGACTTTAGGGCTGCTCTAGATGTTTCAAGTAGTCGAATTAGGATTTAAGAAAAGTTGTATTATAGAATAAATATATTAACATGAGTGATCCGGTTCCGACTGTGTCCAGCTTGAACAATAGCTCGCTCAAGAGCTTCAGTTGAATAAAGTTCAAGACTTGGCCGAAGAAGAGCTTGAACAAGAGCTCGACCAAGAGCTTTAGTCGAATAGAGTTCGAACAAGAGCCTCAAGCGTCGATAGACTTTACACATGACATCACCGTAGCACCACCTCTGGTTGCAATAGTATGAACAAATACATCAAAAAACTACAAGACTGAACGCAGTATCACGCTCACATTACTATAGTATAAACACAAATACATCAACTACAATACAGCAAACACCTACGCCCTGTACTTATCCATAAACGACTTGTGGAACTTCAAAAACCGCTCCGCATAGTCGTCGCCAGGAGCCAAAAAGGTGGTTCGCAAGTGGAAAGTGTCCGGCTCTTGCCCAAATCCTGATCCTGGGATAACACAGATACCAGTAGCCTCCAAGAGCTCCATACAGTAAAACGCATCGGCAGAATCGTGCCCAGCAGCCTTTGCGGCCTCAACTGCCTTTGCAGGAATAGTGATCCGTGGGAACAGGTACATGGCACCCTCTGGAGCCTCACAGCTGACTCCTTCCATCTCGTTGAAGGCATTGTACAAATTGTTGGCTCGGCTCTTCAACGTGTTGAAAATTCCGTTATATTCCTCAGTGAACTGCTCGTAAGAAGCGTCGCCTGGCTTTGGTGGGTTCACCATCAATTCCATCAGAGCTTGGCCAGTGACAACTGGGCACAATGAGATAGATGCAAGCTTATAAATAGTGTCTTCAACTTCCTTGGAGAAGCCCACAAGCTCCATGTAACCACCTCGTTGGCCACACTCACCGATCATACCTTTGGAGGTAGAGTGTAGAGAGGCCAACTCAACATGGTCATACTTGCCAGGAGCTTCCTGCTGCATCTTTCGCAACACCTTCTTGAACGAGTGGAACTCTCCCTTGAAGATGTTGGCCTGGTATACCTCGTCGGCAATGACCACCAAGTGATCTCGAGCAGCCAGGTCGAAAATGTCCCGGATGTTCTGCTCGTCCATTACTGCGCCAGTTGGGTTTCCTGGGTTGATAACAACAATAGCCCGCAGATCAATGTTCTCTCTTTTGGCCTCGTCGATAATCTCCTGGATCTGGTCGCAGTTGGTACCCCAGTTCTTGGATTCGTCCAAGTAGTACTGCACAGCAGTGGCATCGCACAGAGTTAGGGTAGCAGAGTACAGAGGATATTGAGGGATTGGAATCAAGAAGCCTGAGTTCTTGTCCTGGGAGATGGTGTTGATAAGCTGGGTCACTGCAGCCGAGGCACCAGTGGTCAGGTAGATGGACTCAGGATCTGAGTCGAATCCATCTCGCTCTTTGATGAAGTTTGCAATGCTTTTACGGATGTGAGGCACCCCCTTAGAGTGCGAGTAGGCTCCCACTGAGCCAATCTCTTTCAGCAGAGTGACAGCCCGGTCAATAGCATCCTGGCCAAACAGTCGAGACACTTGGCTATCCTGCAGCAGGTCTGGGTATTGCAAAAGAGCCAAAACCTGTCGGTAGAAGGTGATTGGCTTTTGGTCCAGTTGCTGGGGGTTTCCGATGTTTGCGTTGATGACAGAGTCGAAAGGCAGAGAGCCAGGTTTTTGTTTGAGCTGGTCTCTGAGTTCTTCTGCTCGCAGGGCGATTGCGCCTCTTACTGCGTATTTTGCGTCCACGACGTTGGAATTGAGCTTTTCTAGAGTCAAAGGCATGGTTCGTGGTGTGCTGGTGGAAAAATTTCTGGTACCGATACCAGCAGCTAGTAGTTTATATACAGGTTCCTGTGGGGATTTGGGCAGTGTCGGACTTTTCCGGGAGGAGACTAGTCGAAAGTGAGAACTGGAACAGTGCGTGAGCCTGCTCAACATTTTTTTTTTTTTTTTTTTTTTTGGGATTTAGTCGTTAGAGGTCAGCTGGACAGAGAAAAGGAGTTTGGTCAACCGGTGGATGATCAAGTGGAATTAGGTTCTGTGGCTCTGGTTTGATTATCGTGTTCGTGGGGGTCCTCAGAGAAGAAGGACTGGACAAGTAGGATTTGGTGGAATAGAACGAAAAGTTATTTTTCCGGCGGGGAACCTTCTTTTTGTATTTTGTGACTGGTGGTCTTTGTCTTTAGATCATCAAATTTAGATTTATCGTGGAATTCTAATTCTCGAGATTCGTGGCGAGATTTGAATTAGGAACCAGGAGATTAATTAGAGAATCTCTTGGATGCAATGAATTTAGATCAGGAATTGAATTACTTGGACACAATGAATTTTTAGATTAGGAAATAGGGGGAATTTATATAATATATATAATATAAACACTCTACATATCCTTATCTCCAAGCCCAACCAATCGCTGGAATAAGCACAGTCGCATTGTCCACTACTAAGAACGGAAATATACCCTGCATCTTCAACATGAGTCTAAGGAGGAATTCGGGCTGGTGGTGCGGGGGGTTAGAAGCTTTCTTAAGGATCTGATTGGTCCAAGCTACTCGGAGAAGGGAGCTTGAGTAGGGACTGAGCTCCGTTTACGGGCAAAAATATCAGTTCATTATAGTGCGAGCGATGTGGAAGGTGCAATAGGAGCCTATTTTTTTTTTTTTTTTTTTTTTTTTTTTTTTTTTTTTTTTTTTGTTTTCTATTATGTGCTTATAGACCGCTGGAGCGGTGGTTCATGCAGGTGTGCTGAGCATTTTTAGTTGGAACGATGGTTTGATCAAGTGGAATGGTATCGTTCTGGATTAATTTCGCAATGTGCGGCTCACAGGTACTAGGGTAATTCTGGGTCTTGCGTAGTCCTGGTCACGCGACCCGCCAGGTGGTTTTGGTTCTACCGGATTTTTCGAAATACGTGTTTGCAGAGTAGTTGGACTATCAGCGTGGGCACTAGGGAATAATTGTGCGAGAACAAGTACAATTGTAACTGGATTGGGTCTAAGCTAGAGATTGTATTCAGAGGATTATACAGAGATTTATATACAGCCTCATACGGGCTTACACAGGCTTACTTTAACAAGCGCCCATTTTAACAGGGTCACATAGGCTCACTTTATACAAGTCATACAGGTTTAGTCTATATACAGGCTTATTCTATACAGGCTCATAAAGCTTACTTTATTCAGGCTCACACAGCTTACTTTATACAGGCTCACTTTATACACACTTAGGCACTTTAACACGCCCACACAGCGTACTCTATACAGACTTAGGCACTTTATACAGCCTATATATCGACGTGATCCCAGATAAACATGGACTACAAACGTCAGCTTGCCCAGGCAAGCTCCGAAAAGGATCTATACAACATCCTCCAAGCCCTCAACGACCAACACAAGGCCACATCCCTCCAATTGGACCAGGCCATGTCGTCGACCCAGTTGGCACAGGACCACGACATCAAACGTTTAGACCTCCTCAGAGCGCAATTAGGCACCGCCCTCAACTCGTCGCACGAGATCTCGCAAATGCTAGAGACCGCCTCATATGGGGCATCAAGAATCTCGTCAAAAGTCCGCGCAATCGATGGCGAAAAAGATCGAGTCAACCAAGCCCTGCAGTATGTCGAGGACGTGATCCTTCTGCGAACCAGCGTAATTGGCTGCCAGGACGCCATGGACTCCAGGCGGTGGGAAGATGCTGCACAGTTCATTCACAAAGCAAACTCTCTACCTGAGAGTCTGGTCACAAGTGAGTTCACCAAGGCCATGGTGCCTACTAGTGAGCTGCCAGACTACCCACGGGAGACCATCTCGAAAGCAGCCGAATCACTAGTACACCTGTTTGTGCGAGAGTTCGGCAAGGCTGCCGAGGTCAAGGACATGGAAAACGTCACAAGATACTTCAAGCTTTTCCCGTTGATTGGAGAAGAGACCCAGGGACTAGATGTCTACGGAAAGTTCATTTGTGGCATTATCACCACCCACAGTAGGACCCTGATGCAGAGTCGCACGCAGAATAGCTCAGACTCTTCGTCGTCTTCGCCAATGTTCTACGCAGTGGCCGCCACACGTCTGTTCGAAAACATAGCTACTATAGTTGCCCAGCATGCGCCCATTGTAGAAAAACACTACGGGAAAGGCAGGATGGGCCGAGTGGTCGACCGGATTCAGAACGAGGCCGATTCACAGGGAGGGCTCATTCTGGATACTTTCTGGGACGAGCGACGCATAGATAGATTGATAGAGCAGGTCCGCACTTATCCTTTCTCGTATCTGGTCTCGACGTTCTCGAGAGTCAGAACTTCGGAGGACTCTGCTGCGGGCTACGATTCTGTCGAGCTGAAGCACGTCGGCGACCTGGTTGGTGAGGCCTCTGTGATGTTCCATCGCTGGACTCTGTACAAGAAGTTTCTCGCGGTGCGGTGGGCGGATTTTGAAGGTGCAAGCCTCGATCAGGAGCCCAGTGGTAGTGTAAATAGCGATCATCAGCACCTGAGGGCTCCCGAGCTGATTGTAAATAGTGGCTTTGCCAGGAAACTGACCACCAAACTGACCCCAGCGTTCGAAAGCATGGCCACTTTCGTGTTCAGAAGGTCTGTCGAGAAGGCCTTCCAGCTGGAAGAAATGCCGGACCTGCACCAAAAGGCGAGTCCAGACTCGCCTTTAGTAGCGTCCAGTGTCAACGACATCATGATGGTTTTCTCGTCTCTAGTCAAGCAGACGCTGGCCACAGGCGACTTGCAGTTGATCAAGACTGTCCTAAGTAATATCCGGAGGATCCTCGAGAGCGACTACATAGGCATGGTCCAGAGAAAGCTTCGAGATGGTGCTCCTAAGCAGCTACAAGCCTCTTCGATGCCCATAACTCGGTCGAGCACACCTCCAGCTGGATCAAACAGCTCAGCTGCTGGTGGGCTCACTGCTGGAACTGACGAGAGGCTACGCAATTTCATGGTCCATCTGAACAGCCTGTCGGTGATCAGTCTCTACACTGAACGAGTGGTCAGTTCTTTATACTATGACGATCTGTTCCCTGACGATGCGACTGTCACCAGGGACATGGTCTCAGCTTTGGCCACCAGCTTCAAGAGCCGGTGTAACGAGCTGGGGGCAGACGGGCTACGAACACTGTTCAATTTCATTCTCAAACCCAAACTAACGGGCCTATTTACAATGGTTACACGAAACGCAGACTATATAAATGTAAACCAGCAGCAGCACCAGAACCAAGTAGACATCAGCGACGAGTTCGCACTAGGCTGGGACGACATAATGCGCCAATTCGAGCCTGTGATCACTCAGGACAACTACACCCGACTGATTTCGCTGGCAGCCCAGTCGCTCTCAAAGTCGCTGGAGCGGTGGGTTTGGTCGCTGGAGGGCAAGATCAACGAGCTTGGGGCGATCCGTCTGGATCGCCATGTTGGACGGATCATCAACAAAGCCAGCGAGCACTACCACTTCCGAGAGAAGTTTGTTAGGGTGGCCCAGATCGTTACGATTGTAGGGCTGGACGAGGCTGAGGACGAGCAGGGTGTTGCCTGGGCTCTAGACGAGGCTGAGATTCAGCGGGCTCGACGACTGAAAGCAGTTTACTAGCTGATGAAGTCAAGCAGATTAAGTGCTTGACTTGAGCTTGTGCCTGAGGTCGTTGAGATAGGGTCAAGTGTCAAGATAAGACGCCAATCGGGATCACCCTACTTCACTGGCCGTGGCTCAAGGTCTCGAGCAATCCGCATCGAATCGTTGATCATGATAAACTTCGGATGGCCCAGGCCGCACTCAGGACCCTCTGGACAGAACCCAGTCAAGTACCGTGGACAAATGGTCTTTCGCACATGCCGTTTCTGACACTTGGGCCCCAGCTTACAGAAGCCCTTGTCGTAGTTCGCACAAGGAGCTACTTTGCTCTGCGGGTCAATGTGCAAATAGAGGCAGTCCGGTGACTGTGTACAGAACCCATTTCTTTAAATCATAGTTAGTATTGCATTTGCATTTTTTTTTTTTTCATTCTTTCTAATAAAAATAAACATACTTTGAATAGAAAGAGCACTCTGGCATCTTTCTCAGATTGTACTCATGGAGAAACTCACATTGGTCTCCTTTCTTGCACAGGCCTCGAAGCCAATGCTTACAAACAATCTTATTAGAATACGTAGGAACAATATGCTTGTCGGGACAGGCTTTCCCGCGGGGACAGTGTCCAGTGCCGTAATAGCGACAAATCGGACGATTAGGATCTAAACCATATCTGTATTCCTTCTTGAGAAACTCGTCAAAGTTGAACTTGAGAGCTGATGTATCAGGGTGGCTTACAGACATTTGTGTGTAGTTAGTAAAAATAAAAAAAAAAAACTAAGCGTGGTGTGGAATTTATAATACTACTACTGCGCGGTGGAAGCTTATACTAGTTGGGAGCTTAGAATCACTAGACACCAATTGCTTACCTGTTATATATATATAGATAGAAAGATAGACAAGCCACAATGGACCCATATTCATACGTGTCACCGTCACGTGTGAAATCCTTTATATGTCCATTGGGCCGCATAAAGAGAAGTACTTTTCTGCAATATGCCGACAGATTAGCCAAAGCGAAAGAAGTACGGTTGCTGGACGTGACCCCCGATCCACGACCTGACAGAGGTATGTATACTGGATCAGAGCACTGCAAACAGAAAGACTAACACACAGTAGCCATGTTTAGTCCGCAAGGATACCCCAATGGCAAAGTTATATACGACATGTCGCTATCCCCGATCGATGAGCAGCAGAGATCACTCTACGATCTGGAACCGTTTAGACAAACATTTGTCGTACTGGCATTGACAAATTATCGCGATAACAGCGATATGGACTACGAGAAGCAAGTAAAAGAGCTCAAAAAACAGTTCCCCGGCAGCATCTGCCACAAAGTACTGGTATTCGGGGTGCCTGATGCCGAAAGCGTGACCCAATCCAAGAACGTGCTGCCAGTGCTCTCGTCCAAGGCCCAAGTGACCAATATCGAGACAGTAATGACCGACATCACGACTGATTTTCTTGCAGAGCTGGCTGTATTCACGATCTCGAAGCAACTGGGCTCTCTCGAGTCGCCTGGAATTAAAGAATTAGAGACTCCTGCGACGGTATCTCGCCCCGGAGACAAGCCCTACAACGTTTCGTTGCGGCGAGGCATGGTGAAACATTCACCTTCTGCATCCTCAATTAGTTTGTCCCGTCAGAGCTCAGTCTCAAAGACGGGATCGATATCAATTGGGCCGTCTGAACGCACAAAGTCCAAACAGCGAGGCAGGCAATTGAAATACACCGGTAACATGTATCTCCTAGCTGGTCGATACCCAGATGCATTGAAGAGCCTCAGTGAAGCAGCGACTATTTTGAAAGGAGCATATGACCATTTGTGGTTTGCGTCCACTCTGGATGCAATTGGTATCTGCCTGGTGCTGCAGTCGTTTCTGGAAGTGCCTGTGACTATCCCCGCAGTGGCTCTGCAGGCGACTTATATGTCAAGTAGTGGAAGTGAAGCTCACTTTTCACCGTCTTCAAGCAATTTAAAGTCGGATGCTGCCTCGAGCAGGCCCTCAACTCCTTCTGCTGAATCGAATTCCAATCCTTCGGGGGCCGGTAGTGGTGCACTATCGCCCTCGGGAGAGCATGCTGCTACTGCTGCAGCAGTAGCAGCCTCAAAGTCGTCTATTTCGCTACCGTCATCTCACAGCCCGAGTCCCAATCTGAACGATTTCCTCCCAGAATTGGTCAACTCGATCATGCGGTACTTTTCTCGGTCGCAGTCGTCGACTGAGGAGAATGTGCCACAGCTTGTGTATTGCGAAACGATGCTGAGGTTTGTCAAGCTGCTAGTAGCCACCAGAATCGCTGGAGGCTGGAATCTGGCAATGCTGTCTTCGGTAGTTCGTGGCACCCCCATCGATAAGCACATCACCAACGGGTCTGTGCCCACCACGGTCATTGCATACTGGTGTAACAGAATCTACTCGACTGACTTGACAAACATGCCCATCCTGGTGCAGTGTAACATATATAGTGGCATCGCCAGTGCATACTCATCAATCGGCCTGGTTCGCAAAAGGACGTTTATCCTCCGCGAGCTGCTGGTCAACCTGGTGCCAAAAATCATCAAATCAAGACGGCAGCGCCAACAGCTCGAGCAGGAAAACGTCAAGCCCGAGTCTGGGTTCTTGACCCTGCTCGATGGGGTTCAGGAGAAGGGAATCTTGGAATTGCTCGATATGCTATGCCAGGTGTTTGGTGCGGGGGACGTTCGTGCGGCTGGGTGCGGCTGGAGCGATCTCAAAGTGTCTTTTTTGCGCACATGCATATCGATATGTGAGGCTATTCCCGATATGGGCGGAATCATATACTACACTAGTCTGCTTTTGTCGACGTCTGCAGATGTATTGACGAAGGACGAGCAAAAATGGCACTACCAAAACATACACAAATCGCTGGACACTGCTCGGCAGCTAGGCAGGGGCGATATTGCTGCTGAATACTGGGATTCTTATTTGGTCCGCGATATCTGGGTCACTCCAGCTAGCTCTACTGTGCCTATCGAGCAGGTGCCCAAAAAGGGTGACCACCATGGGCAAGATCAGGAGGACGGAGTGTTTCTGTACAATCCTTATCAGGGCAAAGAGGGAGATATCGAGACCCAGGTGTTGGTGCAGAATGAGCGAGCCGAATTCGTGGTCAAACTCCAGAATCCGTTCGCCTTTGAGGTCCAGGTCAGTGAGCTCTCGCTGATCACAGAGGGTCCGGCCGAGCTTGTGGCCTCTGCGACTAATGTGTATATCCCACCATCGTCGATGTACGAGCTTCTTTTGCCAGCAGTTGCCCAATCGCATGGAGTGGTCAAAATCCTAGGCTGCCGGGTGCAAATGGCCGGCTGTACTACTGCAGACTATTTCTTGTACGAGAAAGATATCCCCTTGGAGCAGAAAATAAAGCAGGTAGGCATCTCGTCGGGGAGCTTCAGCCCATCTTCAGCCACTGTGACAAAGACCAGAAAACACGTGGAGATGCGAGTGGTTCCTGCAGAGCCAATAATGGCTCTGAAGGCGATGAATCTGAACCGCGGATGGCTGATGCTGCTCGAGGGTGAGAACCATGAGTTCACTTTGACCTTGTCCAACATATCAGACGTACCGGTGAATCTCGTCCAACTGAAGTTTCTAGACTCTACTTCCGAGCCGCTGCAGCAGGCGATGCACAATAAAGAGCTTGCTCTGAACGAAGTTTACGAGTGCGAGTACTTCCTGTATAACCGTAGAGCTCTAACTTGGGTCAATTCGGATGATAACAAGGTTGAGCCGCACCAGACGGGCTCTTTCCAAATCAGAGTTAACGGTAAACGAGGAATGACTAACGCTACTATTAACATTGATTACAGTAACCAAATGAAAACTGACTCGAGCGTGTGGACTAGGCGGTTGAGCGTGCCGATAAACGTCACTGTCAACTCCAGCATCGAGCTTGGTGGATGCGATATCATACCACTGCAAGCTGCGTTCAAGAAGCACGAGTGTTATGGCACAGAGGAGCAGCAAATATCGTCGCCGTCGACTCCATTGGCCAAGTTTATGCAGTCGTTAGAGCCCAGTGATCTTGGAAAGTACTGTGTGGTTGTGGCCGACATTCGGAACTCGTGGAGCCAGCCAATGACTGTCACAATGTGGAGCACCAAGAGCAGTGATGACCCAAGTGGCGCTGGTGATGAGGATCAACATAATATCGAGATGACTGAAACAATATACCCCAATAGGCTGAAGCGATTCCTGCTGCCTGTGCGGTGGGACCCAATCTCTCCCGAGAAGGCTGACCAAGAGATCCCGCTGAGGTCGCGAAAGCAATACGTCGTTGATCCAAACATGACCAAAGAGCAAGCCCGATTCATGCGAGAAGCATTCTGGAGTCGAGAACAGCTTCTGAGGCAGATTGGAGGCACCTGGAAGACCCACGATAGTCCACCAAGAACCGGATTTGTGGAATTGCGAGGTCTGCGGCTCAGCCAGAAGATGGTCAATGTGCTGCGGCTCGAGCAGGTACAAATGACCATGAGCCTCAGAGACTGTGAGGGATTGAAGAGTCTCAATGACACTACCAGCGAGATAAAATGCGATGAACCTGCAAGCCTGGTTACTGTGATCACCAATAGGAGCCCAGAGCCTATCTCAGGAATGCTCCGGCTTGTGCCCTCGGCGCGATACTACAGCCAAACCCAGGCATCGACATCTGGCCAGGCTAGCCAGAATCACCAGTACCAGCTGGAAGACGATGAGATCAACAGGAAGCTTTTGTACAACGGAGTGTTGCAACGGCCAGTGTTTGATATTCCACCGGGAGAGCATGTGGAGATCAAGCTGGGCTTTGTGTTTGTCGCTCGTGGGGAGTACGAGTGGAGCTCGATATTTGAGACGAGCAATCGTGGGCCTAATCGGCTTCAGCAGCATGGTCAGCGGCAGCCGATCTATGTCAAAGTTGTGTAGTGATGTTTTCGTGATGAGTGTGGTGATGAATGTAGTGATGAGTGTAGTAGAAATAGAGACGAATTCTACGAGTTTATTTACATTATATACTGTCGGTTCAGAGTACAAAGTGATGAGAATAGTGAAGAATGTAGTGGAAATAGAGACGAGTTCTACGAATTCTACGAGTTTGTGCTCGTTTACGTGATATAGTGTTCGCTCAGGGACCCGTTTACGTTATATAGTGCTCGTTCAAAGTACTGAGGCTCATAACAATCGCCTGGGATACATCCGGCGCTTATTTCCAAAAATCGGACTACGTATATTCCATAAGCTGCTGACTCAATTAATTGGGCTACGTATGTTCCATAAGCTGCCTCAGAGACAGATTCTATAAGTTTTGGCTCATTTACGTATATAGTGTTCGCTTTAAACTATAAAGTGTTCGTTCAGAGTACTAGGGCTCATGATGATCGCCTGGGTACATCTAGCGCTTCTTTTCAAAGACTGGGGCTACGTATATCGATAAGCTGACTCAAGAAGTCGAGCTACATATAATCCATAAGCTCAAAGTGTCCCACATAGCTTCTATCACACATCACACATCACACATCACTCTCACTCATCGACTCCGATGAGACAAGGGAAAGGCGCGCGCTTGAAAAACATATCTCCCACCCAACCTTCCACAACTATCACAAAACCCAAAGAACCGAAAGCCCTATACCATTAGTGACGGACGCAAGACCCACTTTAACTCCCAGTCCGACCTAATAATACTAATTCGTCGTAACGGTACAGAATAAAATAGTCTTAACGGTTCAGAATAAAATAGTCCCACCGCTCGCCAATCTCAGAACATCAACCGAAAATTACGATCCACTACTTTCCTCAAAATACTATGGAAGTCCGGCCTGCACTTCCAAAGATCTTTGTGCCTCCGTGCTACATACAGCAGCCAAATATACTGTCTCATTGGAGATATGAATCTCGCCGAGAAGCGCAGCAGCTGCTGCCGCACCTATGGCTGGGCCCCATTGGAGTGGCCAAAGAGAGCCTGCTCAACAGCCATGGCATCAAGGTGCTGATTGGAATCAGCGACATGAAATGCAAACTACGGCACTCGCCGGAGTACGAGTTCCACGCGTTTCGGCCCGAGGATATACAAGTTGGAGGAGTTATGCCTGTGAGCCATTTTGACCGAGTAAATCAGATCATTGATAATGCTTTCCAGAGAGAGCTTAGTGTGATGTTGTTTTGCGATTCCGGTAACGATTTGAGTGCGACAGCCGCAGCTGCCTATATAATGCATCACTTTGATTATAACTACATTGAGGGTATCCAATATGTGCAATCCAAACGGTTTTCGATATGCCTGGATGATACCCAGAAGTATAGTCTACAGACATACCAGGGGATTCGAGATGCTCAGCGTGCTTCGCTGAATGGACTGCCCAATTCTGCAGACAAGCGCCAGATTGAGGATGCGGATTTGATGCAAGTGAATGGGAGTTCTCAGAATGGTGTGAAGAAGCGAATGCATGATGATGGTAGTGATGATGGGGATGTTGATATGGAGCTGTAATTTTTGTGTACTAGTGTATTGCCATTCATGAGCGCTTGTATGGTGCATATTAATGAGTATTTACACATATATTTATTTATATAAAGTTGTTTTTTTTTTTGCTGGTATAGAGGTTTGGTTCG
>JAJLUM010000086.1:0-62234 GCA_030564265.1 Blastobotrys attinorum
TTTTTTTTTTTTTTTTTTTTTGAGTTTTTTTTTTTTTCTGCTCTGATTGGGAGTCCGCGCAAAATTAGAGGGATTCACTTAGTCACTGAAAAAAAAACTTCCTCACCACAATTTGTGATCGGATTTCTAAATCAGAAACATATAGGCAGAAAAGATGACAGAAGAGGATCACAATAGCATAGGATGGTACAGGGTAAGTTAGTTTCAGAGACGGGGGAGCTTTTGCTAATGCTTTAGGTACCTTGGTATTTTCCTCCAGAGTGTGAGGGTAACTTTCCAGCCCGACGAAGCAAACTGAAACGTATACAAAGAAAGCTGAAGCAGAAACAGCAGCAGCAGCAGCATCAACAGCCAAATGGAAACCAGCATCAACAGCCAAATGGAAGCCAGCATAATCAACACCCAGGCCACCAGCATAATAGAGAAACCGTAGAACCAAAAGACCAGCAGCATGAATCAGCATCACCCCAGATATCACCCCAACAAGCATCCAAACCAGCAGCATCTTCGTGGGCCGATCTGGTGAAAAAGCAGCAGCAGAAAGAAAGCGAACACAACCAGAGGGCCGCACAGCAGCATCTAGCGAATGGCCAATCGTCGCCCCCTCAGTCGCAGGAACTGGCAAACGGCCACTCAGAAAACCAAGACAGTAGTAGCAGTAGTAGTAACACACCGAGCAACAGTAATAATAACGACGGTCAGGAGGAAGCAGCTGCATTCTCACCATTGCCTACAACAGCAACACTGCAGCGGAAACCACTGGGTCGGGTGCTAAAAGACTACCGTCAGCAGGATGGGCCACATAAACTGATCGCACGAGGACTAGTCAACACTGGGAACATCTGCTTCATGAATTCGATTCTCCAGGTTCTAGTCCACTGCAGCCCATTCTACCACCTGCTGGACTTTGTGTCCAAAAACGCTGCATTCTCGCTCAAAAGCGACACTCCTATTGTCGACGGGCTTGTGGAGCTGCTCACGGAGGTTGAGCGGGTCCAGCTGTCCAGCAGTGGTAAGGCCCTAGCGGCATCGCCAATCACCCCAGATTCGTTCTATTCCATAATTTCACAACACAAGAACTTTGCTCACCTGGAGCGCGGGCGGCAAGAGGATGCCGAGGAGTTTTTGGGTTATCTGTTGGAAGCTGTGCACGAGGAGTTTGCCAATGCGTTGGGGCTCGAAGGAGAGAGTACTACTAGTGGTTCTACCATTAGTACTAAAACCGAGGACACGGCTGACTGGACAGAGGTGGGCAAAGGAAGCAAACCGGTAGTGGCTAGACACTCGGGCATGAGCGTCGACACACCAATCTCCAGGCTGTTTGGAGGTAAGTTCCGGTCGACTCTGACGGTTCCAGGTGGTAAATCACCCTCGATCACTGTGGACCCGTTCCAGCATGTGCAGCTCGACATTGACGACTCTGCTGTGTCCACCATTGAGGATGCTTTCCGGTTCATGAGCCGGCCTGAGCAGATCCCGTACAAGCTGCATACACACTCGATGGTCGAAAAGACGGTGGTGTTTGACCAGCTGCCTCCGGTGCTGATTGTGCACCTGAAGCGGTTTACGTTTGAGCACCACTCTGGGTCGCAAAAGAACTCCAAGCCGGTTGGGTTTGGCCCCCGGCTGGAGATTCCTGCGCAGTGTTTCACAGCGGCCAAGGCAGATGTGATTAACAAAAGGTATCGACTGTTTGCGGTGGTGTATCACCATGGGCCATCGGCCGCAGCGGGTCACTACACTGTGGACGTCCAAGCTGCGGATGATGGGGAGAAGTGGATCCACATTGACGATATTGCTCTGAGGCAGGTTGACAAGGTGGGTACGCCGGAGGATGCATCCAAGACTGCGTATCTTTTGTTCTATGTGCGGGAGGCTGACAGTGTGGTGTAGAGATGTGTGTGAGCGTTGGGTCGTATTTTGAGTCATATAGAGTATTAGTGTCATATAGAGTGATCTGTGAATATTACTACGTTGAGAGCGATCTAGGAGCACTAGCACATTGAGAGTGGTCTATGAGCAATAGTGTCATATAGAGCGATCTGTGAATGTTAGTTCATGGAGAGCGATCTAGGAGCATTAGTAGTTTGAGAGCGATCTTGAATATTACTACATCGAGAGCGATCTAGGAGCATTAGGTCGCATAGAACGATCTCAAAGCATTAGGTCACATCTAGCGCCCGGCCACATCAAGCTTCAGGTCATATAGAGAGCGATCCAGGGGCACCGCCATATAGGGGCGGATCTAGGGGCATTGGGCTACGTATATAGGCCCGTAGGTCCGGTCTAGGAGAAGCATTGAGAGAGGTCACATCAGCCGCGTGCAGGAAGACCCACTAGTGGAAGCAGTGGTAGTGTGTAATTTGTGAGTCAGTATAACAGAATGAAGTAGACAAAGAATAGCGCTTGGAAGCAAAACTAAAAGAATTGTGATACTACCTAAAAGCGCTTGGACACAAAAAGTAGAAAAAGGTATCGGTACTACCACAGTGATACTGCAATCAACGAGCCGGTAGAAGGGTAAAAAGTAGAAGAATTGCCCGGTACTACACAAAAGCGCATTGACGCAAAAATAAGAAAAGATACCAGTATTACACAAAAGCGCTTGAACACAAAAAGCTATAGGTCTACAGAATAGCGCTCAGATGTGGAAAGTAGAAAAGATACTGCAGGAAACCGCTCAGACACCAGTACCAACATGCATCAGCGTGCCACAGTGGTAGTGTGATACCAGTAGAATAGAGAAATAGATATCAGCATCACAGAACCAGCGCTTAGCCTAGCTGCAACCGTTCAATTAGCCTAGCTGCAGCATTCAGTTAGCCCTCCTGCACGGCTATGTGAACCTTACCTTACCCAGACGTGGATCACGTGACCGCTTCTTATATATGATTCCATCATTCGATAATAATTGGTCGACCACAGAAAAAAAAGAACCATATCACCAGTTCTGCGGCACTGTCTCTGCCGCGTTGCTATTATCAGATGGCTTGGTCCGAGCTCACGAGAAAAAAAAAAAAAAAAGGGGCGAGGCTGGGTCGGTCCACCACCTGACTCAGCACCACCCAGCACGCGTGTTCCAAAAAATCTTTCTCTCTTTGGACCATGAGCCAGCGCCAGAATACCAATTTGCCCACCTGCTCGAGAAAGAGCCCTCTGGTGTCCATACCTTCCTGGTAGGAATAGATGTTTGGTGGTGTGTGTGGTAGGGCATGCTTGAGCCGCACGTCCAGGATCGCCGTGCGCGCATATGGGCCAGGCGCGTCTACAATCGCTTTTAAGGGATGCCGATTGGGACGATCCCGGCTACAAGTGGATCGGGGATCGTCGGCCCCTGGAATGGAATAGAAGTACAGGGAATGTCAACAAGAGGCTAAGTGGGAATAGGAATTTTAGGAGGAACTAGCAACGGAAAAAAGCACAAACAGTGAAATGATAAAAATAGTTTATAGTAGAAAAAAAAAGATGAATATTACAATGTTCTTGATATTGGAAATCCAAAAAAATATTAAATTAAAAAAGGTTTTGTGTAAATAAGAAAAGGTATCAATAAAAATCTTTTACAATTGTATAAATTCTCATTCCATCATGGTCCATTTGGTCGTTACTGTTTTTTTGTTGTATTTGTATTATCTACAAAAATATGCTAATTCTTTTGGAAAAAAAATTACTGCATTTACAACAAGTAAGCGAACAAAGCAACGGCACCAGCGAAGACACCGTTGACACCGACAGCAGCGGCGTCACCTTGTTGGATACCAGAGGAAGCTGGAGCTTCAGTGGCTTCAACTTGGGATGGAGTAGAAGAAGCTGGTGGAGCTGGAGCTGGAGCCTTGGAAGATGGAGCTGGAGCTGGAGCTGGAGCTGGGCCAGAAGATGGAGCTGGAGCTGGAGCTGGAGCTGGAGCAGAGGAAGCTGGTGGTTGTGGAACTGGAGTACCGTTGGAGACTGGGCAGACAGTTACAGTAGAGGTGGTGTAAGTGTGTGGTCGGGTACATGGACAGTCGGTGACAGTCAAGGTAGTTGGAGCAGTGACAACAATGGTCTTGTTGTTTTCAACCCAAGAGGTGGCGACTGGGCAGTAAGTGGTGTAAGAAGAGACCACAGAGTGGGAGGTAACGACGACATCAGTGGTGATGGTGGTGACGTTTTCGAAAGCAGCGTTAGCACCGGCGGCAGCGGCGACAGCAGTGGCGGCAGTAGAGAATTTCATTATTATTAAAGGTTTTTTGAATTAAGCGAGTGACTTATTAGGTGATAAACGATTGTAGATAGAGAAGAGAAAAGAAGGAAAAAAAAATCTGGGAAAAGGGAGGAAGGAGGGTTCCCTTTATATATTTTTTTTTTCTTCCTAGCATTCTTTTTTAGTCCTTGTACATGCAATGTATGTATACATATTTTGTTTCTTTTTCTTTTTCTTTTTTTTTATTTATGTCTCGGGTCCTTGTTTAGAGAGGTAGTATCAGAGCTTTTTTTTTTTCGGGTGGACTTTGCTTTTTCCTACTTGTCTGTAAATAATCGAAAAATAAAATAAAAATTCCATATCGGAAAAAGTAATAGCAGAGAGCAAGCGCCTGCCGTCAATTCCTTTTTACTGTTTTCGGATCTTGTGGGCCCAGCGGGGCGGTTGGACCAAGCGCTGGCAGCCACTTGGTACCAGGAACGTACTATATTTACACTATTAGGCGCGCCGTAAAGAGGTGGTTTGTTGATGGTCCAGCTCGACGGCAGCATTCCAACCCATGGTCAATGTATTGCTGAGGCAACGCAGCTAAGCGCTCAGAATGGGGGGATTTTTTGGTATCAGTGAGGGAGATTTTTGGTATCAATGGGTGAGATCCAAAGAATCTGGATCAGGAGAAGAAGTGGTGGGCGCTTAATCAGTGGTAGTTGTAGCTAAGAAAGACTAATCAATTCTAGGAGTGCCATTGGAAGAATTCTGCTAGAGAAAGAATTCCTGTACTATTAGAACAAATATCAGTGGTGCGATTAGTGCTAGTTGGGTAGTTAGGGTAAGGGTTGTGGATTACGTGGGACGATGCACCACTGCTTACTAAACACCACTAAACCGTAAAAAAAAAAATCCGAAATATCAAAGAAAAATTTCCTCTATTCCTTTATTCCACTAGCATCTCTTTGATCCACCAGCATCTCTTTGATCCACTGATCCATCGCCTGTGTTTAACCTCCAGTACCAAAACCAAAAAAAAAAAAAAATGTCCTGCGTCTCCTGCGCCCAGGAACTCTCGATAGAACACAACAACCAAATCCTCCCAGACCGGGTTATCCTGCCCTGCGGAGACCAATTCCACTGGGAATGCATCACAGATGGGTGGTCGTCGTCGCATTCCACAGGTACCGCGGGTTCGCTCGATCCTCACCGGTGCCCACACTGCGGGAAAGACATTTCCACACCACACAAACAACAAACAAAAAAACAAATCCTCGTCTCGGTGGAATCTGAGGGCGGACTGGAACAGGATTACGACCTGCTGCCTGTAATTCTCGACCAGCTGCGGTCCGAATCAGACCCTCTCTACGGCGAGAAACTGGCTCTGTTCGACGCTTGTTTTTCCAGCGACGAGCACACCGCCGTGCAGATAGTGTCCAGAAACCCTTCACTGGTGCTCTCTGAGGCCCAGGACCCAGATAAGGGCTGGACCGCTTTGTTTTTCGCTACTGTGGGCGGGTGTACCAGCCTGGTGTCGTTCCTGGTGCAGAATGGTGCCGATGTGGGCCATGTAGATCTTTCAGGAAACACCGCTCTCGATTATGCCATAGAGGAGCGGTATCAGGATATCATTCCATTGTTATCGCAGTCGTCGTCACATAAGTAGAAACAGAAAAACAACTCGAGTGCCTTTTGTCCTCTAAGTGCTTTGTCTGGGCGATTTGCGGATCAGCCCAGCTCCGGATAGCCGTCCTGGCTATCTGGGATCTCTTCTTGTGTTGTTGTTGTTGCTAAGCTGCCCTGATCTGGTTCATCTGGTTCCTGACTTGGTGCAGACAAGGGCTGTAGATCTGGGCCGCTGCGGTGAGTCCTTTTGGTACTAGTACTAGTACCACTACCAAAGCCCAGAGCCTCACGATCGTCAGCCTCACTGCGGCGCCGCTTCCTAGAGTCCATACTGCTACTAATACTATTACTACTATTCCCAACCTCCTTGTCGCAGATGCCCCGTCTGCAAATCTCGTATCCAACCACCAGACCGCTCCCGTACCTGTTGTTGACAGCCTGCAGCATGCTCTGGCCACCGTCGTCGCCATCCCGGAACAAGGACACTCGCGCATCCACAAACCGGTCCCACTGGCCGTGCTCCAGAGTCGAGATAAAGTACGACGAGTGGTACATGTACTCCGGCTTCATGCCATTGAATAGAACAATTGCCATCTGCCTATTCCTGGCCAGCGCCGCAAGCCGGCGGAACGTCTCGTAGAGCACCCTCTGGTCCTTCTCGAACTTGATCTCGTCGAGGACCAAGATGCCAGCCTCCGGCAGCTCTTTTTGTCGTTCTTGCAGTAGCAGAAGCAGCTGCGATGGATGCTTTATCGACATGTGGTATAGCGATCCCAATTGATCTCGCTGGAACCCCGAAAACTGGGCCAATCTCGAAAGAGGGATCGCAGTGAGCTGCGAAACCCACACCACCTTGTGGCCCCTCTTCAGCGCAGATAGTGCGAGTGATAGGGCTATAGCTGTCTTACCGGTGCCTGGTGGGCCTGCGATTTCGACCACTGAGCCCTTCTTCAGTCCAAAGGTGTTTGGAAGGTTAGAGTCCTTGCCCAGCAGTTTGTCGAGCTCTTTGCTGCCTGTGTTGAACACATTGCTGGGGTCATCCTCCGCTTTGGCCCTATTTATGAGATCCGCTAGGGTCCATGTTGGCAGATCTGCCATTTGAGTTAGTTTCTCTGTCTATAGTTCCGAGATTTCCAAGCTTCTTCTTCCTCTGTAGGGCTACGTTTGTGGGGGTGGACTAAGCTATATAAGATATATTAATATATTGGGTTAGAGCGTGATCAGTGCTTTTTTTTTTTTTTTCCATTTGGTCCCAAGCGCGACATATCCGTAAATGAAGCGGGAACGAAATCTCCAAGCCGCACAAACATCCATTAGACAATTATCGCATCCAGTGTGCAATTCTCTACTCCTATTCTAGTTCATTTTACTTTTTCACCCGACGGTAACGGCTTACCACAATCACGCTGCACTGCGATGCCGACGTTGTCGATAAGCATTTAATCTGTGCCTATACTGGTCTATGCACAGCCCAGCCACTTTTCCCAAACTGAGGCTACCAGCTCGGCTTATCGTGACCATCATCAGATAACGCATACGCCGGATCTTCTGTGTACGTGTGTAAATCATTCTGCCACTGTTATAGTGTACGTGTAAATCATTCTAGGATTGTTACAACATGTGCAGCCACATCTCTAAAAGTCTCCCTCTATCTGACCCAGAACTCAAATCTAAGAATAGGCTTCTACGATCGACTCAGCAAGCGGTTGATCTCAACCAAGAGAGTTATAGCTTAATCTATTGCTTGTCGAAGATCTTCACGGCCCCCTATCTATCCTCACTTACAAGTCTATTACTATTTCTTTCTAATCACTATAGCCCACATAGTTCATGAACCCCTATAGAGACCCTCACTGTTTACTGTTTACCAGAGCGCCCAAATCCCACGGGCTTGGCCTCCTGACTTCCCAATTGGGCCGGTGAGCCTCGTAACGGCACCGAATCCCTGAGTCACCGTATCCCAGGCAACCAACCTTTGGAATTTTCCGCTTTGAGCAGAGCCCAACCACTGAGGCGTCGAACGTTTCATCGGCCTGTGCAGCATTAATCCGTATGTACATTATTTCTATTACCAGCGGTTTGTCCAGACACCAATTGGAAACCGTCCTGTTCTTCAGGGACCACCTAACTGCATCGCGACAGGTGCATCATAACGAGAGTTCATGCCGAATGCTGCGACTTGGAGAAAAGTGACATGTTACAAGCTGTGAAAGACACTTGACAGCAAACATTGCTCTCTGGTTTTTGTCGAATAACCCGCATTCTCCACCTTCTTTTTTTTTTTCTTTTCTAAGTCAAAAGGCAGGTTGAAAGAACTACACCAAACCCATGCTTTCGAAATTGCACTATTAATAGCCAACCACACACAAAATATTTAAAAATGCTATAAATATCCTGAATGCATGTTCCGGTTTTATCGGTTGCTGCTGCCCAAATGTATTAGGAAAAAAAAACCGCACAGGCAGTTGCTCAAAGTGGGTGTTTTTAGATTCCTTGGGCCCATATGCACAATTACGCAATTGCTGGTTACCCTCTTGCTGTGTAAGGCAGAGTCAGGTTTTAGACATTGATAGAGGGTTTGTCTCTGCCTGAAATTTTTTTGTTCCCAATTGGTTCAGTGTTGATTCTAATGGTTTTTTTTTTGTCCGTCGGCTCGCCTTAAGCTGACTAACCGTTTCACTGTATCGTTAGTCATTATTCCACACACTCTCTCTCTCTCCCTCCGGTGAAATCTCGGACGATATTCTTTCTTCCCCTTTGTTCAAGACAGTGTTGTAAAAACAGTCTGTTTTACGGCAAAAAGCTTAGATGTGCTATATCTTTTTATCTAGAGGTCCGTTGTTGTTAAATAGAACTAGCCAAAGTAGCTATCCATAGTCAGAAATTTTGCTACCTGTTGCAGCAAAACACCACATTTCCGACCAATCCAATTGATTCCATTAGATGTTACCTTCTCCCCTCTTTCAAATTGACCAAGGAAAGCATGTCTTGTAATCAGCTCTAGACGCACTTCTCCTGCCGGTAGCCAGAGCCGGAACGACCAAATTTTTCACTCGAGCTCAGTCCGGGTCGCCTAATCCCGCTTCTGCATGCTTTTTGTGTACTCCAGCATCTGCTGCCAAACATACATTTGGCATAAAAAAAAAAAAAAAAAAAAGCCATGGCCGTATGTACAGATACGGGGGGCGTGGTGATTGTTTGCTGCCCCGTACCGTTGAGCTCTTCTTTTCCGGGCTCTTGTTAGTGCCCACAGTGGACAAAGAGCCAAGCTTGTCACGATCAAAGCCCTGGGACCTGACTGTCCACTCCGGTGGTAAATGATTTAGTAGTTTCTGACAAAGAGCAATTTCCTTATTCCCATTTCGTATTGTAGATCAATGCGTCAATTAAGGACCGAAATTGAGGATAAAATTAGCCCATGTAGCCGCAAAGAGTTCCATGTTATAGATATCGGCCTTTGTAAGGTGTTACTTATTTGAGCTGACGATGATCTGAGTAGTATAGTGGGTCCTTTGTATAATGATTGATGATAGAAAATAAAAACAAAAGAATTTTTTTTGTAGGTCCAATGTGGGTCCGTGAAGTAGTCATCGCATGGAAGTGCCAAATCAGTGCCCGAATGTTTCCAGGTTAGACTCGGTAACCATTCACTACCACTGACTTGCAGGATATCATGTCCGGACAATACGGCGAGGATAATCCCACTCCTGCAATCGGATTGGCATCCGTCCGCCTCAGCTAATGTCAAACACCCTCTATTTTTTTCACACAGGTGTGTCGCCAGAAGTGCCCATGTATCAATCGCTGCTTCAAGTTGCGTCACTGGTGATTCTCTAACGTTACATGGATGGATATGGATGCTTGCTCTTGTTACCTTGGCAGCCCCGAGAATTCTCGTAAACCACTGTCTCGATGTGAACGGCTTTTTCTAAGTCAAGAGTGCACTCAATGTGAATCAACTCTGTTTGACAGTTCTAAGTTTAGACCGTCAGCTGGGCATGGGGCGTCTTTGCAGATATGACGATTCTAATCTTTCCTGTCGTCGATCTTTCCAGTTTTTCAAGTCCGAACTAGTAGACTAATGGGCACACATAACCCAGTATCAGCGCAATGATTTCAGGTGTTGTTTGATGATCACATAGAACACCCAATTCGAAGCACAATTCCGGTCGGTGCCCTACCGGTCCTCTGTCTATTGTCGTCCACCCTTCATCTTCCCTCAGCGTTGCTCTCTGTTTGTATATGTATATATTTCTTGTTCTTCCTGCGGGCCTTGGGATGCACATCCTCGACGAATTCAATACGGTGAGGCTCAGATCGCTCGTTAATCTGTAACGGTTCGTCGGTAACGCCGGCAACCACCACCCCCTCGGCTCCATCTGGCTATCCCTTCCTGAGCCGCACGGTCACCTGAGAATCTACGGCTCTCGGTAACTAAGCTCGAGCCGTTGGACTTCACATGCCAGCCCCGTGTGCAATGAGATGCCCATCCGTGTGGTTCGGTAATTAAACTGTTTGAATGTTTTACGCGGAGATCTATAATTTACAGACTTGCTTATTGAGACAGGCATATCCGTCTGTCGCCGGTGTAACGCACAGGCGATGAGCATCGATGAGAGCTGTTCCGGTGAGCCTCTCGGCTCTGGTGGATACTGGTTAAGGTGGGTTTGACGGTGACTTCAGGTGCTGCAGCTCTGAGGGGAAATCTGTTTCTGTATGTCGCTCTGTCTTTGTGGTCAGTGTTGGGTTGTGCGGACTTGTATGTGTACATAGTAAACAGGTTAGAGTCGAAGTCGAAACCGTATATGTGGTGTCGTGATATCGTTTAAGAAGAGACTGTATAGAATTTTGTAGTAGCATAATTAATGGGATCACTGTGGAGACTTGGTGTCAATTGTTATTGTGTCGTTCCCTTTTGCCATACTGCGTATCCCACATTGTCGGTATCTCGAGAGCTTGCAATGGTCAACCCTTGAGTGTTTGTGAGTATTGTATTCCAGCTCTGCTATATGTTTATATTCTCTGTGTGTCAATTGAGTGTGTATATGTCTCTTGTGGCTTCTCTGTATGTGTTTGTCAATGCATCGCTGGTGTGGGTACTGTTGGAGACGCACAGTGACATACTGGTCATGAGGGTGGTATGTGGATCGAAAGAGCAACTACTCTGTGGCTCACAGTCTACAAGCCACTGTTGTGTGAAACTAAAAATGGATTACACTAGGGCATGTTGACTTCGTGTATATATAACCCAAGTAGTTATCTGTAATCGCATCGGTGCGGCTCACCGCTCATGATCTAGCCATTCGATATACAAATAATTCTGGGTTGGGCACAAGTGACGGAATCAATGGCCATTTGTATGAACTGGGTGACCTGGGAGATGGCACTGGAGTCATTCTACGTGATGTTTCTTGTATGTATCAATTGGGAAACACACATGGCTCCTCATAGGCCTAGTGAGCTCTTGGGGGTAATGCCCATGATAGGTTTCGTACCCATCGGATTACAAACACAGCAAAAAGGGAATACAACCACATAAAAGTTGTACGTTAGGCATATAGAGTACATAAACACATATATATTGGTTACAAATGATAGTACAAGTCTAGATGAATATGTCCTATTAGCTAACAGTGGTCACGTGTCTATTCAATTTTGACATGGACCAGTATATATAGCATATACGATGGCATATTATAGAGAGCGACCTAAAAGATAGTATCTACACATCCACTGATGCTGGTGTACCAATTTTTGACCGACTTGCGTATTACAAAAGAGGACACTGGAAGACCGTGCGGCTCACATGTCTGGAACCCATAGCAGTATGGAATTAGCAAAAATGCGCACAGTCCAAGATCATACATCATCGAGAAACGTGTAAAGGGGGTCCTTTTGGAATTTAAACTAGGCTAAGCTTTTAGTCTTTAATACTTTAATTTATTTTATTTTATTTTATTTTATTTTTTTTTTTTTTAATCATTGCAGGTAGGGGCTTGTGAATCAGGAGTACACGCGTCGTGTGGTGTACATCATCGGTCTAGAGCTTGTTTATCACACTAACAGGGTGGTACAGCTACGCGATCTCATACCGATTACTGAGATCCATTTAATCGATTAAATGTGTGTTCGGGATCTCTGGTCAATCTGTTAATCCATTCTCGTGCTTGGTTCACCATATCCCCAAGCTCTAGGAACCAACCAAGAATTGATATGCAATAGAAATTATATCAAAATCCGGACCGAAGAACTGATCGTTGCAATTCGTTATTATTAAATAAAATGTCTATACAGCTATACGAAGAGCAACTATTGTCGTCAAAAAACTAAAAAATAGAAATCAAAAAAAAAAAAAAAAAAAAAAAAAAAAAAAAAAAAAAAAAAAAAAGTCGCTGAAAAAAAAAATAGTCGAGGTCATGAATTACAACGAAAGAATAAATAAGAGGATTGTGATTAGTTCGCGTCGTGATAGTGATAATAGTAGTACTAGTAGTACATAGTGGTGGTGAAAGGGGGATCGCTGATCTGATCACCATCCCCACTTTGCATACATTAGATCACCACAACGACTTTGTGCAAATTCGGGCTCACCACAATCACAGGATCACCACTAACTAGCCATTGATCAAATCACTCACTGATACTCGCCCTTTAGCTTTACTATTATCATTGTTATTGCTGCTGTTATTGGAAGCAGGCGTGCTGCTGCCTGAATTGTTGCCCATAGACGCCACACTGCCAGGAGTAGAAACCTGAGACACCTGCGTATCAGACTGCAACCCGCCATGAGAAGAAGCAGCTCCTGGAGTATTTACAGCACTAGTAGTGCCAGAGGTCTGACCTGCCTGTGGCGGTGGGTACGGAGAGCCAACTTCTACTGGCTGAAGTGGAGGTGGCCTGTGATTGAGACTGAGCGATCTCAGCGAAGGCAGAGTAGTCTGACCAAACTCGTCCCTGGCATGTAGCCGAGGCGAATGGGCAGGAGTGACCAATGGGGTGTGGTCTGGAGTAGGAGACCCCGTAGGAGACATTGCAGGAGAGTTTGGAGCAGTAGACTCTGGGGAGTTTGGTCTTGATTTTTTGGATCGATGTTGGGAATAGTATTCATCGTCCTCTTCGTGGCCAGCCTTAGATTTACCATGGATAGAGGTCAGAGGAGTCATTCTAGTGAGGCCACCAAATGGCTGGCCATGATGATGATGGTGGTGATGACCACCGTGATGTCCATGGTGGCCACCAGCGTGGTGGCCATGATAGCCGCCACCACCGCTGGTACTACTGCTTGGAGGATAGTTGTGGTGGTATTGGCCAAAATAAGTAGATAGAGCTGGTGAGGAATGGGTCGATTGCAGCTGCTGAGGAGGTCCCAAATGGGCGGTTGGAGATGTTCCTGGAGTACTTGTACCGGAACTAGCTCCACTGAAACCTGCGATGGCGTTATTGCCACTTGCAGAAGAACCACCAGCGGCGCTAGTATTATTGCCATTTGCGGAGGAGTTGGCAGCGGTTTCTCTTTCTAGCTGCTGAGTGGCGGCAGTAGCTAAGAAATCAAACGACACCGGTTGTCCTCTTCCATAGAGAGAAGAACTAGAAGAAGCAGATGGAGGAGCGGCTCTTACGAAATGTCCTGGTGGATGTTGCTGTTGTTGTTGTTGCTGGTGATGAGTATGGAGCGGTTGAAGCGGGGAAAAAGTTGGAGAACTTGGGGTAGAAGAATACGGGGTACTGTTGGTAGAGGAATATTCTTGCTTCAAAAAGCGCGGAGTATGGTCAGCTTGTACCAGGCTCGATAGCGAAGTTAGCGAGTTTGACGATGGTAAAGGAGCATGAGGTGGTGGCGGTTGTGCGGTCTGCGATGCTACTTGCTGATTGTTGGTGTCGTCGTCTTCTTTTTTTGGAGTGGTACTATTACTCAGCTTCGAGTTTCTATTGTTCCGCCGGCTGTGCGGGTTTGTATGAATTCTTGAGTGTCTAGTCAACTCGTCCGACCTGGAGAAGCGCTTATGACAAGTGGAGCACTCGAAAGGTCTTTCACCTGTATGTGTTCTCATATGTCTAGTTTGATGTCTATTTAAAAGAAATCGGTTAGTACTGACAGCTTGATTTATGCGGGAGGTGGCAAGACACTTACTCTAGTCGAAAAAACGCTTTATTGCATACTGTGCACTTGAACTGTCGTTCAGCATCACTTTTTGCCTTTGAGGAGCTCATGGTAATAGACTTTATAATAACTTCTCACCTCTTCCTGAATGTATCTAACTGGAGAAATAGAAAAAAAAAATTTAAAAATTTCAAAAAGCCAAAGATCTATGCTTGTTTTAGTTTCTGTATTAGATATATATCAAAAAGAGAGATTCACAAGGGAAAAATGGTTGTTCAGAGAGTAAAAAAAAAAAAAAAAATTCCTCTCAAATTTTTTTCTGCCTCTGCTAACCGCTACCAGTTAGGCTTCTGCGCACTTAAAACAAGGGCGGGCGGGGCGTTAGTGCTCTAGCTGCTCTAGTAGTTGCAGTAGTAGGGGGAAATGGTGTGCGCGCGGCTAAGGGAAAATCGGTATTCCCCCGCTCATTGGCTGATCCGTGGGGACACACAACGAGATACGGAGAAAGCTTCAGAGGTTGGATCTGGGACAATGAGTGGATGTCTTAGCAGTGGATCTGGTCTTATCATTAGCTTTCTTTGGTGATTGGAGTATTTATTTTGGTTCCGTTTAATTTTTTTTTTTATTTTTATTTTTTTTTGGAGTACAACTTGGCCAATATCCCTAATGCACACCACTTGGGACGATTGATCCGGAAACGGGGGTCGGTTTTGGGTCCCTCGGCCCAAAACTTGTGCATAAAACAATCCATCGAATCAGAATCTCCACCATGCGCAGAGGTGCCATAATAGTTGCCCGGATCTTCGCTTGGGTTGAAACAGGTCAAAGCCCCTGCGCCGTGTTTACGGGTTGTGCGTTGGAAAAACCAGTAATTAGCCAATGTGGAATTAGGTCCGTTGATGCATGCAGAGTAGATAGTATATGTAAAATATTGGTAATAGATATGTATTAAAACTATAAAAAAGTTTATACACTAATCGCCACACTCGATGAGCGGAAACGAGGTATATAATAATAACAATAATGGTAATCATAAAGTCATGCGTAAAAAGCGTAAAAGAAGAAATCGTATCCCAGTCCCATGTAGTTCAACAAGGTGTGGACTACGTAGTCGTCCACCTCCTCTGATGCTACATGGTTCGTCGCACCGTATGTACTGACTGGCTCCTTTTAACATGAATGCGACTTGTAAAAAAAAAAAAAAGGAGAAAGAGAGAGCTCAATTGTCAAATTTGGACCTGAGATCAGCTGACAAATTGGACCCGAAAAAAAAAATCCACTGTCCAGTAAACTGGTGAGCCAGCAACTAATAGGGCTTAGTCTGTGGAAGCTCAACCTGTTGAACAGATCCTGCATCGCTGCCCTCCATTTCATCCCCATTAAGAACCTCTGGAAGCTCCTCTGGGAGAATCAGATTAATGATCACACCAACAAACCCTGCCATGGCAAACCCAGTCTCACAAACCAGCTCAATGGCATCAAGTAACCCTCTCAAGCCAGTGTTTGGACCCTCGTACGAGAACACATAGCTAAACCAATCTGGAACCAGAGTGGCAGCAAACCCAAACATACACGAACAGGTCATTACAAACCGCGCTCGGGGAGTGAAATCAACAGCAGAAATAACTCTCAACCCCGAAACCGCTACAGATGTGAAGAGAAACGTGGTAAGACCACCAATTACTGGCTTTGGAATCGCTACAATGGCCGCTGAGAACTTGGCAAATACACCAATGATCACCAAAAAGCCGCACCCCCACAGGCCCGCCGCACGGTTAGCGCATTTGGTCATAGCAATGACACCATTGTTCTGAGCAAAAGTAGAGATTGGGGCATTGTTGGCTATGGCAGAAAAAATACCATTGAGGCCATCTGCCAACAATCCGCCTTGAATTCTGGACTCGTAGGTTCGGCCCTCGACCTCTTGTCTGGACACATCGCATGTAGCAGTAATAGTACCAATACCTTCCATAATGATAACAAGATATACCGCCAGCATGGGTAATACTATCGGCCCGTATAATTTCATTTTGAAAGGTTGAGTCCAAACAAATGTGATCACGGGAGACGAATTGATAGTAGTATTGTCGAAATATCCACAGGCGGCAGCAATAACACACCCTGCGATTAGCCCTATGATAACAGCAGAAGATTTCATAATTGGAGCACCAAATCGCTCACATAGGACAATGGTAACGAAAACTGAGAATCCAAGACCAATATACTCTGGTGAGCCCCATGGCAACGCGTGCGGCGCATCAACGTTTGGACACAGTCTGAACTGACCAGTTTCAGGTCGATCCATACAGCCGTTAGATCCCCCTGCCCAATCTTTCATCCCGCTAGCAATAAGTTTGACTCCGATAAGTAGAACAACTGGTCCTGTGACTAGTGGAGGGAATATTTTTTGCAAGACTCTAGGAGGAATAAATGATGACGCGACCTGGAGTAGCGCACAAACTGCAGCAGTCCCCAGGATAGCCTCGTAAGCCTGGGGGCAAGGCAGTTGCGTACCATCTTCTGCAGTAGGACAGTATCCATTTTTATACATTTGCGGGATTCCACTGGTGGCAATTGTGATTGTAGAAAAAGATGTGCCAACAATCGACAACAGCCCCGTACCGATGTAATACCGGCTCTTGTAAATGTGAATTCGACAAATCTGTAGCACCGACAAAAAGCCAGACACAATCAAAGAACAAGATACCATATAAGTGATCCGTTGTTCGTCAAGGTTTGCAGCTGCACCCATGATCAATGGGGGAGTCGCTACACCGACAATAATGGCCAGAGCATGTGAAATGCCCAGAAGCATACCTAGAAACATAGGCATGTCATCATTGACACCAAAAAAGGGAGTTGATTGCTCTGCCTTTTTCATGAATGGTAAATTGGGCTTGAACATGAACCCATAGTCATAATTGCCCACGAGACCCTTTCTGGTGGTCAACTTATTATAGATTCGTCGACCACGTTTGGAGAATTTTTCTTTGATCGTGAGTTTTTCGTTTGTAGCTGTTTGTGGCAGCTGCCCAGTATCTATTCTATCATCCTGGTCCATCTTTTAAGGGTTGGAACAAATTTTGGTCTTATAGAAATGGACCTGTGAATATAAAAAAAATGAAGGATAAAAAAAAAAAACAGAACTGATAATGGAATAGGAGCCAAACAGCATATGAGAGGCGAAACAGCATCCTTTTATATCATAGACATAATCAACGCTTATGAAATAAACTGTTATAAAATGAACTCATACCAAGAACTGGGGTAGATCAAGTTTCAATTGCTCCCACTGGTTTTAAGCGCATGATTACGAAGGCCAGTTTTGGATATAGCAGCGATTCCATCCTCCTCGGAGAATTTTGTATCCCTCTCTCGCTGCAGCTGCTTCCGAGATGGGGCGCACTCGTTCGCATATTTCTGCCTCACATTGCTCATTGTGCTGGTGTCTTATATCTCTTATCTACGGAACCACCTTAATACGGGTCTTCCAAACAGATCTTCCCAGTAGATCGTTCCCGATACGCCCTAAATTAAGCCGTACACAAGCTCATCTATACCTGCTAGAATACATACTAAAAATTTCAAATCGAATTCTCGATATCCCATTGGGTCGCTCTTCTCCCTCACCTTGTCAATATCGCCAAGTTCGTTTCCCGCAACATACACATCTAAAATAACTGCCTAGCCTTCTTATTGTCTCAATTGGCCCTCTTTCTTTTCTTTTCCCCGCATAAATTTGTATCGGCACTCTACTAGTGGTTCTCTACAGTCCATCAGGTACAGGTTGAGAGAAAACATGGTAATACAAGCGAACCACAGGAAGCCAAGCAAAAGCCGCCGCCCATGTGAGGCTTGGAACATCTTGGCTGACGATGATGATCCAGGTCCTTATCAGTGGCCGCTGTGGCCGACCCACTCTGCGCGCATGCCGAGATAACAATATTGATGGTTCTGGTAAAAACGGCGCCGTTTTATTCGCTGAAAGTGGAATGTTTCTCGGTCTTCTCCGTGCGTGTGCATTGCTTCTGAGGGTAAATCCCAGATGACTTATGTATGATAAAGTCATTTGGTGTTAGATTTAGTCCCTGGATATGATAGTATTACAACGATTTGATAGGGCGTTGAAGTACCAAACCGATGTGTTGTCCAGTTAGAACTATAGTTCTTATCACTTTTCAAGAATAGGGTGGGTCATATCGGAGAATAGTATAGATAGTTAGGACCAATTGAGTCCTTCTAATTTTTTTTTTTTTTTTTTTTTTTTTTCTGGTGGAATGTGGGTGTTAGCCCTCCTCGCTGCGTTAAGGTACTTATCGTGAGTGGGTTAAATTTGTTCTGGTATTCAGATAATCCAACTGGAGTATGCTACTACCAGTCTGGAAAGAGAGTGAGGCAGGTAATCTTGGAGGAGTTTAAAGCAGTACCTTTGGGGTAAAGTAGCGTTGGACGGCTGTGCAGCATGCTTTGGTCTATCGACTTCGGATAGCTGAGAGCTGTATCGAGAGCAGGTGACCGGTCTTTTTTTTTTTTTTTTTTTTTTTTTTTTTTTTTTTTTTTTTTTTGTGTGTATATTTCATTGTTATAATGGGTGCTAAAAGAGGGGATCAACAGGTTCACCACGTTATCGCATATGCCCATAGAGTGCGTTGGCTCGGTGAATTGGAGTTTGTGGGGTTGTGAACAGTAGTAGATAGCATATCGATTACCCCACAAAGCCAGATTTTTCATAGAGAAAGAGTCTATGAACTCTGGGAATTTTTCTTCTTTTCTTTTCCTCGGGGTTTTGCGTAAACATATCAGTGTTGGGTATAGCCAGACTTCAGCATTCGACGCATTTGTTGAGAATTGACTACACGGGTATTGTCTGAATAGCCTTGAGGGATTATTTCAACCCGGAAAGGTCAAGTGGCCCCATTTTTTCTGTGCAATAAAGAAACGTACCATTTGGAATAACGATATAGGATAACGGGGTAGTAGCACCATATTCCAGGTAATAGGATGTTGGTATACTGCGACTCCACATTGTAAACACTGTAACTGCGACCCATGATCGACTTTGATGCATTCCTACATGTAGCACCTGATGCACTCCTACCACTTTCACAACACCATGATTCACTCCACAGGATTAATACTACACCCCTACACATGAGCTTCGTGTTCGACAGTATGCATCTTCCAGCACTTCAGTACTGCAACTGTGCTGCCGCCGCACCGACAGCCGCATATTCCGGCGGAATATCGGTAAGGATGAGATGACTCTAAATGTAGTTTATCTGGCACATCCACCAATTATGTCACTTTTATAAATAAGCTCCATTATGCGTATTGCAGTGGCTCCTTTGGTGCAACACTGACGTTACTGCGGCACTAGTGAGCCTGTGTAGTTCTGTGGGTCACCTTTTCACAACCGTAGTGCTTCAGGAATGTTTATATCAGCTGGGTCTATACATATATAAAAATCGCAGACAATATACTGGTTTATGAATTAGCTATAAGAAGTATATTTACATACATACAAACGAACTAGCAGAATGCGACTACTGAACGTCACACCCTGCCGTTATCGAGTCACTTGAGCCGCACGCTGGGCCAACGCCGCACATCCGAAGTAAAGACAGTTTATAGGCTCTAACCAAATACATTTAGACGCCCAGACAGATAGAGGTCACATTATTCGTGACGTGCACCAATAGATATAACTTTCATCACCACTTCTGCCACCGTAACAACTATCGCTAATTAAAAACCAACATACAGGGAGGCCATGAGTACCACCTATCTCGTCCTTTGTCTTCTTGTTTGAACTGTCACTCAATAGTGCTTTTTACCAGAACACCCATGGGCCTCTCATTCTCGCATGAGCCTCTCATTCTCGCCACCGAGGAGGTGAGCCCTTGTATGGAGCTTTTCCCCAGACCGCCAAACCCACGATCCAGATCGGACTACATTTTACGCGCACACATTTATTTATTTTTCCCGATTTGAGAGTATGACATAACTGTCGCCGCACTGCTTACTACCTTCCTGATTAAGCAGCCTCCCCCCTAAGCGGAGTTTGTGCTCCGCTAGTGAGCAGATTGCGTTCGTTGGGTGGAAAACTGTGCGTGATCAAATATACCCGCGACCCCCTAAGAGAAGTAGTACCATCCGGTTCTCCGTCTAGTACTTAGCGCTTTCACGCCTGTTTACCGCCCAGGCTGAGCCCAGCAGTGAATGCAAACACCAACACAACAAAAAAAAAAAAAAACCACCATCACAAACAAAATTTTTCTCTTCCCTCTCTAAACTATTTTTTTTTGGTTCATAAACGGGTTTTATTTTTCCTAAGAACTAAAAAACCTCTCTTTCACTTCTTTTTTTATATTTTCCTTTTTATTCTTCTTATTTGAAGATAGCGGAACGTGTGTTCTTTTTTTTTTTTTTTTTTTTTACTATTTCATAGAAGGAATTAGAGGAAGAAAAAAAAGACAGTCCAAAAAAGATTCTCAAAGAATTTCTGTTGATATATTACAAACAAAGTACGTTTATGCTGCTTGTATTTAATACTATCAATTTATAGACATCTTTGTTCTTTTTTTACTTTCTTCTAGTTCTATTCTATTACTTTTGAAAGAAAAAAAAAATCAAAATAAAGACACCAAAGGATATTCGTGGGGTACGAGAGTATACTTACATTTATCCTCGCAGAGAATAAAAAGAAAAGGAATATTTTAAAATCTGAGATATTACTTTTGGTTCTATTTTCTTTGAATATAAGTAATAAATATTCAAAAAAAAAAACAAACTACAGTGACTAATATTCACCTGTAGCTTGCCAAATATATTCTCATAAGGTGATATTACGGGACCTTTTCACTAAGCGCTCCTAAAAAAGTTTCGCAAGAAACAGTACAAAAGTCGTTCTTTATTAATAATACTAAAAAACTATCAGGATGCCAGCATTGTCCTATTTCAACGGTCAAATGGTTACACCTCCTGATTATGTAGGTGCAGCGGTACCAAATGGCAGCAGTACTAATGGATACCACCATCAGTTTCCTCTGCCACCACATGGTGCAACTAGTGTACCACCGCCACCTCCACCACCAGCTTATCAATATGGAGGATACGCTCCTCCTCCTCCTGTTGGTCCAGGCCCAATGCAATCTCAAGGCCCGCCTCCCTATGCTGCAGTAAAACCAGAGTACCAACATCAACATGCTGCCGCTGCTGGTGCTTATAGAAGACAGCCATCCAGATCCCAGCTGTTTGATCACACATCTTATTCTGCACATGGCACTACTTTCTTCCTACCTCAGGTACCGCTCGATCAAGCCCCACCTGCTCCACCTCAGCTTGTTGCTCCTCCTCCAAGAATCGATCAAAACTATAATACCACCACAAACCCTAACGCTTCCAACAGTAATAACGTTACTGGAGGCGTTTCGGTAAAGTTGGATTATAGCATTGACGAAATGGCTTCATTCTTGTCAACAATGGCCTGCAATATCATGATGCAAGAGACCCCTTGTCCAGAGTTTCAAAAATTCTGTGTGCAGGTCTTGCAAGCTACTAGATTACCAAAGGCTACCATTGTTCTGGCCCTAGTATACTTGTCTAAGCGCTGGGTTTTGGGTAGCTTACCTGATACTAAGCAAGACAATATGGCTATCTACAAGATGCTAGTTGTGGCTCTACTGTTGGCCAATAAGTTTCACGATGACAACACTTTCACCAACAAATCATGGCACCAGGCTACTGGTCTGCCAGTAAAGGATTTGACATTGGTTGAAAAGCAGTGGCTTTCATTGGTCCAGTGGTCATTGCACCTCAACGAACAGGACCTAAAAGGATGGACCAAGTGGAACGATTGCTGGGTTATGTTTACCAAGGAAGGTTCTACTAATAGTGGCAGTGCTACTAGTAGTAGTAGTAGTAGCAGCAGCAATGCAACCAGTACTACTACAGTTACTACACCTATTTCATCTAATAGTAACTCACCTGATTTGGAAAAATACAGCAGATCCAGTTCGTCGTACACTATTCCAAAATGGTATGAAATGGCCAACAACCGTCCAATGGTTAATGGACCCACCACAAATGGTGGGAACATTGCCGCTGGTAACAATATGACGGATTTTTCATATTTCCAACAGTCGTATGCGTTGCCACCGCCTCCACCTCTGCCACATCACCAAACCGCTCTGGGTAAGCCGCAAATGCCACAGCAGCAAACTGCAGCAGCAGTTCAGCCGCAGTCGTATTATGTGTCGGCTTATAATAATCTTGCCACATGCAACTGTTCAATGTGTTCATTTGAACCACAAAAGTCGGCAGCAGCACATGGTTATCATCATCATCATCACCATCACGCTGCGGCTCCTGTTCACCCTGTTGCTTTTGGTCCAGTTGGACATGTGCATCCACATCCACAGCAGTTTCCCTGGTTTGGAGCTGGTGTAGCGGCGTGTTAGAGGGCTTTGTTGCTCAACCTAATACCGGTATCTCTTCCAATTTTTTTTTCTTAAAACTTTTTATTACTACTTTCACAACTTTGGTTTGACTATTTGGGGATTTTTTCAAAAAAAAAAAAAAATAAAAATTCTTTTTCAAAAAAAGAGCAGGTTATATTCATTGTCTATTTTTTGAAACGACACAGCATGTATCAGCACATGATGAATACTACCGGCAACAAAAAAAGAAACAATTACAAAAAAAAGTTTTTATTCATTCGACAGTTTGATATTTTTTTTCAAGAATTTTTTTTGATCAATTTTAATACTTTATTACAACGTTCTAATCTTTTTTTTTTTGGATTTTTTTTTTTAAAAAACCTTTTTTTATTATATAAACACACTTATATAACTTTTTTTTCTTGTAGCATCTGAAATAAGATTTTGTTCAGAACATGATTTGCTTCCACACAATTGCCTAGATAGGTTGTTTTATACTATTCTGGACAAAAATTGAGCCGCACGCTCGATGATAATGATAGCGGGTTAGCCGCACAACGCTGGACATCATTACGTGAGATATATTTTCTGTTCTAATGCAGTTCTGAAATTTCATACAACTAGCCTAACTAAGCTGGACACACACTTGTCCCCAGATCTTAATCCCCTCAACCGCGTTCTCACTACTCTCGTAACTCAAAGACACTCTAAAACATCGATCAGAATCCCTCTCATCTCCTTGCACTTGGAACGAACTCTCTGGAGCCAATACTACTCCGCGCTTAGCACATTCCCTAGTGATCTTAGCAGCAGAATAGCCCTCAGGCATGGTGACCCAAAAAAAGTATCCGCCATCGCCACCTTGAACAAGTGTCCCCTTGGGTAGATACTTATCCAGAGCCTGTTTGATCGCAGTAGCCCGTTCAGAATAGGTCTCACACAATCGAGCAATAACTGTGTCGACAGTACCATCTTTGAGCAGTTCTCCCACAATCATAGTGTTCATATGTGCTGGAGTCCCTCCGCTTCGAATTGCTCCTCCTCGAGACATTTGCTGAGCAAGATGCTTACTAGCAGTCTCTTGCCATCCTACACGGAATCCTGGCGCCAGAAGTTTGGAAAAAGTGCAGTTGGAGATGGTGTTTCCGTGGGACGTTTCATCTTGCAGAGTTGATCTGTCTACAGTGACCAATCGAGGCAGTTTGGCCAGCCCACCTTTAGGGCTACTGTAGTCCAAAAGATCGTAGACATCATCACAGATAATCAACACGTCGTGTTTCCGCGCCAGGTCAACCAGCCTCTTCCTGGTGTCTAGCGACATGGTAGAGCCTCGTGGGTTTGAAAACGTTGGTACGCAGTACAGAACATAGCGGTAAACATGGCGGTCTGGATCCTCGCCAAGCATGGCATCAACTTCTTTTTGGTCTTTCTGCGGGTCGTCTTTGGCATGCAATGCGTCGTGGTGTTCAAGCTCTTTCTGTAAAAATCCCAAATCGACTCCATCGGCACTCTCTGGTACAGCGGTCATCTTGCCATTGAAGCCCGCATCAGCAATGATCCCGTTGATCAGGAAATATGTAGGAGATATGATAAATGCCTGACGGGTGTAGCCAATCTGAGCTGCGGTGGCCTGCTGAAGGGCTGTTTGAGCCCCAAAGCTGGCACCGTTGGTCAGATTGATTGCATCTTTGTCGATAGGTCCGTAGGAACCCTCGCCATGCTTTTTCAGCGACCACTCGGCAATCAGCTGTCTTACGGTTTCAGCACCTGGGTCTGAGCCGTAAGTAAGCGGATGGCGGATTTCTTCGTCCTCATCGCCTGGCCGAGTTGTGGGGCTCAATAGAGCTTGAGTTCCTTTGATGAGTTCTTGTCTGGGCAGCAGGTGCTCACTGGGGTGGCCCTTGAAGAGGTTTGCCATCTTGAAACCTTTGATGTTGTTCAAAGTCTGTTTAACTTTCTTAATTTTCTCTCTTTTGCTCTCGACTGCAAGGTGGAAAACAGACTTGTTTTATACTCTTGAGAGATAATAAATAAATGCAATTTCGATATAACCAGTCTACGGTACTACTACTAAAAAAAAAAAAAAAAATAAGAACAGAGCCGGTGCGCCGGGCGCTCTCCCAGTACCCACTATAGAGCCGCCGCACTATCGCTAGCTCTTGCCTTCGCGATTTACCTGCTTCATACTACTTGCAGCAGTAGGAACTGCCACTCGCAGAGGCATTCCAAGTCTTCGGTTTGGCGATGATGTGCTATCATGCTTCGAAGAGGATAAGTCGACGTTCTCCTTCTCGACCTTGGTGATCGCTCGCTTGTTCATCCCCAAAACCGAATTTCGGCTCGATGCTTTTCTCAATTCGCCCTTGACCCCAAAGGCCTTCTTTCTGGCTGTGGGGTTGTTATTCGGCATGGCAGCTGGAGACGAGGTCGACGAAGACGGCTTTGGAGCAACAGGAAGCGAGATGGATGATTCGTCGTTCATGCTGGTGTCGCTATCGTCCTTGGATTGGGTGGACGAATAAGGTGGAGAGGTCTTTACTGATGAGGGCTTTGCTGAGGAAAGTTTAGTACCGGTTTTAGGCGGCGATGGAGGGAGGCTGTTCATAGACACATCTGATTCGTACAGCGAGTCGTCCTCCCATCTCACGCGTTTTGTGGGCTTCTTGTTTGGGGCCGGAGAGCGGATCACCACAGTGTGTCTCTTGGACGAGGCGAATGGTCGTTTGAAGCCGCTCTTCTTGCGCGGTTGAGCCGTCTGCGGCTTGTGCGGCGGCGTTGGAGGGGGCATGTTGCTGGTACTAATAGTACTACTAGTACTAGTGGTAGCAGTAGTAGCAGTACTACTATTACCAGTACCGGACCAGAGATTCATGTTCACGATAGACTCATTGAACCGGTTCGAGTCCACCAGATCGTCGCAGGCCTTCGACATCTTCTGCAACAACTGTTCCAGGGTATCCGTGTTTTCTTTGGCGCCTTCTTCATTGTTCTTTAGCTTTACTAACCCCGACCATGTCTCAAAAAACACCTTGGAAAGAGCCTTAAATGACCCGACAGTGGGTACCTCGGCCACAGATTCGGTCAAACTCGCGTTCTCCAACTTCTGCTTTTGCAATTCCGCGTAGACCCCAAAGTGCTCGCCGTCCTGCGGAGTCCACCCTTCGGTCTCCTGTAGTTTGCGCTTGATGGACTCCACGGCAGAATCGACCGCAGTTTGGTCCTGTAGCCCATTGATGTAGAGTTGCAAAGAGTCCCGCTCGTTTGTCAACTTTTGCAGAAGCTGGTTGGCCTTCTGCTTGAGGTCGTAGAGATGGTCGTTTACGTAGTTACCATCGGCTTCGTCGTCACCTCCGGCTTCATCACTATCCTTAAGGTAATTACTGTCATCATATATCTCTGTGCCCTCCATGGTACTGATCCACGACTCGATTTGGTCGATTTGGCTAAACAGAGCCCGCATCCGCGACAGACACTTGGACCTCTGCAGGCGGCTCTCCTGGGTCTTGGAAATAGTGGTTTCCAGCGAGTCTTTGGCCTCTTGAAGGGCGACTCGGCATGCCTCACGCACTTTCTCGTGTTTCTCCATGGCCTGCGAGATCGCCTTAGACTCTCTTTCTCGCAGCTGCTCAATCTCAGCTCGCTGCTCAGTAATCATCTTTAGATAAGAGGCCACATGCCTGTCGAGGTTGTGCTCGTTTCGGGTGACCTTGGTCTTGATCTTCTTGGCCCGATCTGCGTATTTAAGGGTATTCAGAGTCTCGTCATAGTGAGCAGAAGAGGGACTGACACACACAATCATTACTGTTTTGCAATTTCCGCCTAGGGAGAACTTCAGTAGCCGTGTCAGCTTGGAATCTCTATATGGCACATGACCGCGCCGTCTAGGATCGCACAATGCATTAATGCAGTTACCCAATGCCAGAAGCGATTTGTTGATGTTGGCACCTTCCATGAGCCTCTCTCCTCGGTTCTTGGTCGCTGATGCTCGTTCACTGCCGGCCAAATCAATTATCGACAGTGTAGCAAACGTGTGAGCTTCTGAGAGCTCTGCAGTACGTGCTTTCTGGGTTACGTTGATTTGTAGCACAGCATGAGATCTGGAGGAGGTGGCATTGGCCTCTGTGGGGCTCATGGTTCGGTTTTGATTTCCCTGCAGGATCATATCCATGACTTCAGCCACACTCTGGGGCCGGTAACTGCTCAGATTCGATACACTGATTTTCTTCTCAGAGTCCTCGCGAAGGATCAATTGTTTGGTATTGGATGGGACCAGCAAGTCCCGAATGGTCTCGTTGTAGATCTCCAGATACGACAAGGAGATGTCTACATGCTTGGTATCTTGTACTGTATCTATCCGTTGGAACAGTTCCTTCATTGTCAAGAAAATGATGCCGGGATCGTTGGGGTTACCACTGATAGTGTGGGTTTTACCACAGCCCGTGGCACCGTATGCGAAAACACTGGCATTGTATCCGTCTAGAATATTGTCTATCAGTGGCTTGGTGGTGTGAGAGTAGACATCATCCTGAGAGCAGTTCTCGTCGAAAAGGCGGTCGAATACAAATCGGTGTTCTCGGATTCTGTTGGTGGTATTGGGGAATGCGGCTCGCTGCATTGTTGACAAGGGATTTGATTCTGGAGGATCGAAGATGAGCATTTTGTCGTCTACAACGTTGATGATTTTGCGAAGATTTTTGCCAGCTGTTGCTAGTTTATTAGTAGGAGCACCATCTGTTGTGGAGCCCTGGCCGTTGGTATTACTTCCAGTAGTGCTGCCACTACCGGCAAAGCTTCCATCGCCCAGGAATATGGGCTCATTTGACTGCTGTCGTAAGTGTGCTGTTTCATTTGAAGTGAATGGTCGAACTCGAACTATTGCTTATGTTAGAAGACAGAAAGATAAACAAAAAAACAAACAAACAAACAAACATACCGGTTACTGCGATAGACGACTCTTTCCCTACGCTCATTTTCTAACTAGGGTTCATAAACGAGCTTCTAGTGCCACAGAGCTAATTGATCCTGTTGGTGATTTCTAGATGGAAAGAGGGCTAAAGTGTTGTCTAGAAAGAAAATTTCGAAACAAAATAAACAACAATAGGTGGTGTTTCAGAAGGCGTGTGGTGGGCTCAGCGCGCGTTTTTCCTAAGAGATGCGTGTTTTTTTTTTTTTTTTGTTTATGCTGCGTGCCTGGCTCTTTGCGTGTGTTATATATAGCGAAGAGATATGAGGCGTGCAGCAGGTGAGGCAAACAGCTTAGAGAGAGGCACGACGAGTAGTGGTGATAATTGTCTAAGAGACATTGATGGTAGTGGTGGTGAATATAAGTAGTAGTAGTAGTAGTAGTAGTAGTAGTAGTAGTAGTAGTAGTAGTAGTAGTAGTAGTAGTAGTAGTAGTAGTAGTAGTAGTAGTAGTAGTAGTAGTAGTAGTAGTAGTAGTAGTAGTCGTTGAAAAGGGGCCACTATTAGAATGTTAGACTAGGGAACAAACATAATTAGAATTTCAGACTAGGGAGCTCCAGGCTTCACCTTTGTAAGATTTCTACTTCGATTCAGAGAGTATCTATACATTGAGTCTCAATAAAGGGGACATTTAGAGGTCCTTCAAATAAATGGGGTCATCTGGAGTAGATCATCCCGACACAAGCCTGATAACAGACCTAAATCCAAAGAAAAAAGTCATGCAAGGTATTAGTAGATTATAGGAGATTATAGAAGCAAGCTACACCGTGGACCCAGCTAAATACTCCGATATATGCAAATTGTTAGTCCTCATCTCCTCAAGATATCTGTCCGCCGAATCACAGTACCCAGCAGCCCGCAGAGCCTCCACAATGGCCCCATAGATACGATGCGATTTGGTGATCCCAAACTTATCGCAATCTTGATGTATCTCCTGTATTAATAGCGGGTCCGAGTGGGGCCCAATCGACCGGATCAGGGTGATGAAGGTGTCTTCGTTCGGCACAACCTCCATCTTCAGCTGGCACTCTCTGTAAAATGATAGTTGAGCGTTCCAGTCAAGCGAACCAATAGCCCGGCAAATGACATTGAAAAGCACCGTTTTACACGCATCACTGATTGTGGGATTATCACCCATTTTGATAAATAGGTCTGCGGCCGTAGAAAGGTATTCCTTATTTGCGCTTATCATCTCCACTAGTTGTGGCAGATCGCGAAGCTGGATTACCTCTGCTCCTTCGCCCATTCTCTCAATCAGCTCGAAGGCTGGCCCAATTTCTCCAGCCCTGGCATGGGCCTCAATAAGCGCAATGTAGTACCGGTTAGCAACCGGGCTCACTGCTGGAGTAGTCTTGCTAGCATCTTTCCTCTTCTTACCTCGTAGAAAAGACCATCTGACCATTCCGTAATCCCCATTTCTGCTGCCAATGTCTATCATTCTTTCGTAGCACCAGTCATCGAGTACCACACTACCGGGGATTACTGCCGTTTTGAAAGCCCACTCTAAAGCCGGGTAGTGGCCCAATTTCGCTGCATGCGAGACAAACAGCCCCCAGGTTCTCGAATATACAGCTCTCATTTTGAGCAGCCGATTCATCATCTCCCATGCAAACTCAATATCGCCCGATTCAATCAGGGCCAGGAACACCACTTCATTTAAATGCTGTGACAAAGAATTGCCTTGTTCCGCTGTTTCTTTCAGAATTGATATCACATTTTCCAGCTCGCCCGTCGAGATATACAGCAGTGCCAGGTTCTCGTAGACACTTGTGACTGTTTTCTTAGTGGTGGGGAGCGGAGCAGAATTCGTGATTTGCCAATATCGATATTTCAGCACCGGGTTACCAGAGCTAACTATTATTTTGAACAGTAACTGGACCATACGCAACGAATTTCCACTGTTTAGGTAGCCCTGGTCCATGTATTTGAGCATAAGCTCAATTGCGAGCTGGCAATGCTGGTCTGTTGGATGGTGTTCCTCTAGGGTATACATAAGTTCTTCGTAGACTGTCCTTTTGACATCGAATCCTTTCGATAGTATCTGCTGACCGATATCAAGAATCTCGTCGTATTTTTTAGACGTCTGCCGGAGAGTCTTCAGGTGTTTTATCAGCTGTGTCCAATCGTATTCATCGACATCTCTCAAGTGTTCTGTCTGCAGTATATCATGCAAACAATCTGGTTTAGCAGTCGTGGTATGACTGACTCTATAATCCTTCTGATTTTCTACGATGTCACCACTGCCACGGGTAATGCTCTGATGCTCTATATCACGGGCCACTGCTTGGCTGTTTGATCTACTATATGGCCTCGGACTTTTCGATGTGCATAGAGCTGAATTAGACCACCTGGACCACAAGCACTGTCGTTGCACATTACGGCCCAATATGCGAGGTAACATTTATCTTTAGATTTCTGGCCTGTGCGTGGATGTGAGCCAATGCAGTAGTTAAGGGGATTTATATGGTAGTATTAAGTAAAATGGAGTGATCGGGTAGGTGATAAATGGTCGGAGTCGCGATTTAGTTCCAACCAACGCTTAGTCCTACTACTAAAATTTTTCAACACATTAAAATTATTCCCTCTTTCTTTTTCCCCTACTAGGCTCAACCTGGTAATATAAAAAAGAACCATCATGTTTAGAACAGTAATACGGTCACAGGTATGTAAATTGGAAAAATCACAAGAAAAAAAGAGCCATTGCTAACACACACCCCAACAGATGAGATCTGTGAACCGTGGACCTCTCCTCACTCGACCTATGGGAGCAATTGGTATCCCAACATCTGCATCTACTCTTCGGTTCAATTCTACAAGCTCAGAAGTAGCCAAATCGGCCTCAGAAATTAAATCAGAAATAACTTCTATGGCTTCTCAATCTCCAACTGCTGCAGAAACCCTAGCCGAAGTTGGTACCACCGTATCTCCAGATCAAATCGGCTATTTCCAATCTGTCGGACTAGCTCAAAACTGGTACTGGCCCCCAGACCTCTTCCAACATGTGTTTGAGTATGCTCATGTATATACAGGACTGCCATGGTGGGCCACAATTGGAATCGTAACTCTCGGTATGAGAGCTGTAATGTTCCCAATGTACTACAAGGCTGCGGATACCACTGCTCGATTCAGTAAGCTGCAGCCAGAGATGCAAAAGATTTTAGAGGAGTATCAAAAATCGAAGGACCCATTGGAAGGACAAAAGGCTCTATTGAGAAGGAAAAAACTCATGGCCGAAAATAACATCAAATATCGATGGTTGATGGCTCCTATGATGGGTGCGCCTTTCTTTATTGGTATTTTTGCTGGGCTTAATAGAATGTCCCTGGTGCCAATTGAAGGGTTTCTCACTCAAGGTTTGTACTGGTTTCAAAACCTATCTGTTGCTGATCCATACCTTGGACTGCAAGTATTGACTGCTTTGATTTACTCTGCCACTTTCAAATTGGGTGGTGAGATGGGCGCTTCTCCTAGCGCCTCTGCTATGAAAAAGATCATGCCATGGTTGCCATTTATTGCAATTCCATTGACTATGAAGGTGCCAGCTGCTACTTGCTTGTATTTCTGTTACAATGGTGTACTGTCGTTTTTCCAGGCTGCTGCGTTCCAGAGTCCAAAGGTGAGAAGTGCCATTGGATTGTCTCCGCTTGTCAAGCATGCTCCAAGTGAAAAGGACGAAAACACAATTGAGTCTATCAAGACAATGTTTAGAAATATGAATGAGAAAGCACAAGAGAATGCTCGAAAGACTAAAGAAGAGTTGGAACAGAAGCGGAAGTATGAGTTGGAACAAGCTAAGCAAGAGGAACGACGATATATCAAGGTTGATAGCACTAAACCAAAGAAAGCTAATAAGGCTTCATCAGGAAATCAAGGAAAGCGTGTTAAGAAGGGTAAGGAATTGCGAATGTAAGCCTTTTTTTTAAATATTTTTTTGTAATTACTGTTACTGTGCTAAATTGTGTAAATAAATTATTTTATTATGAGGTTTCGAAATACCGATGGTGAGAGATCAACCTGTTCTGTAGCGCATTTACTACTTGCTTACTTATTCAGCACATTTATCTCCGATTTGTGGTTGGATGGACTCCTGTTGTTGAAAAACAAGGGTTTAGACATTACAGTGAAGAACAGAGAGTGCTGGCTTCCAATGCGGTGTTATCAGTCGTGTGGAATGATTTTCCATTGGTTGTATGCTATCTGTATCTGAGAGGAATGGTGTTTTGACATACAAAAGTGAAAAGCCCAGTACCAAGGATACTGAAGCCGCACAAATGATTGCGATTTAAATAATCCTGCAAAATTTTTTTTCCAACGATTAAAGCTAGTTTCACTAGTCAAGCAGGTTGCGTAGTGTAACGGCTATCACATCAGATTTTGATTCTGGGAACCCCGGTTCGACTCCGGGCGCGACCTATTTTTTTCGGATCCGTGCTTATAAACGAGGATCTCGATCCTTTTTCACTTTTATTTTTTTTATATAACAGAATCATTCAAAAGTCAGCGAAGGCATTTTTATTAAGATCTACTATATTTTTTATCAAGAAAAGGTATTTGTGTCGAAAGAGCTACTATTGAGGAAAAAAAAAGATGCCTGGTTAGAAGTGTTTCTGCGGGCGCGCTCCGTAACGACCCAAAATGAGCACCCGATTGATATCACAATTTGACAAATAACATACAACAGTAGTAACAATGGGTAACTCGTCATCCCAAGAAGAAGAAGCGAGAAAGGGTGCGTCGCATCCAAATAAACGAAACTCAGCAGCTGTTAGGGCGCTCCAACAGCAGCAACAGCAATCCTCGCATAGTATCGACAGCCAACAAGAACAGCAGCAGCAACAAAAGCAGGCTCAAGATAGAGGAGGGGCCATTCCAAATGTCCAACAGGATTTTGATTCTAGAGAAGCTCACTCTAACACTGAAGGGGCCAACCAACAGACAAGTGGTTCGATGGGCCAGCGTCATGTTGAATCAGCCACGCCGGCATCTTCAAACAGTAGTAATAATAATAATAACAACGAGAACTCCAAAAATGGCACCCACGAGGAGTTTGTAGAACATGTCGAATCAGCACCCCAGTCATCAGAAACCACTCCAATGCCAGTTCCAGTGCCAGCTGCTCCAAATAGACCCCAGTACATTAGACGGAAAAGTGCTATTGTACTGGACGAAGCAGAGGATGAGGCCGATCAGCTTCAGCAGATGAGCCTTAATAACTCATCAACTGGAGAGGAAGGAGAAACTCCAACGTCTCTGTCTGTGAATAGAACTATCGATGACCACGAGGATAACAGCCCTAAATACGACTCTAAGATCGAGTGGCGCCAGGGCGGCCGTAAAGTCTACGTGACGGGGTCATTTACAGGCTGGCGTAAAATGATCATGCTAACGCGACAAGATGATGGGAATTTTAGCGCAGTGATTAAACTTCCCTTGGGCACACACCGTCTTAGATTCGTGGTTGATAATGAAATGAGGTGCTCGGATTTCTTGCAGACAGCCACTGATAGCATGGGAAACTTGGTCAATTATATTGTCGTGGATGTGAACGGGATCCAACCTCCCCCTAAAAACTCATCGTCTGAGGAGGAGTACGAGGAGTACAATGAGGAGGATGAAGACTTGAATTATATGCCCAAGCTGGGCTACTGCAGCGAGATTCCCGAGGTATTTACTAATCCTGAGGTTATGGATCGGTTTGTTTCCAGTGAGTTTACTACTCCACCTCAGCTTCCGCCGCATTTGGAGGGGGTTATTCTAAATTCGAATAGCACTGAGAAGGATAATAATAGTGTTTTGCCGATTCCGAATCATGTTGTTTTGAATCACTTGGCGACAACTTCTATAAAGCATAATGTGTTGGCGGTTGCATCAATTAGCCGTTACTCACGTAAGTACGTGACCCAGGTTCTGTATGCTCCGTTGTGATGAACCAGGGGACGAAGGTGGTAGCTTTCGATGAGTTGAGGAGACTAGAGTAGACAAGTAAGACTAGAAAGGGGACTGATTTGTTCCCAAACATTGAGATAGAATATTGATCACTTGAAATTAAGCATTGTAGTGGGGCTATTAGTTTTTGTCTGTAAGAATTCACTCTCCCATCTATCTAATATTTCTTTCAAGATTCTAGTTCTTGATCCCAATTGACCCAATAATCAATTCTTAAATCCCACATACTTTCTGAAGATCCTACTTTGCATGTCCGAAAAGGGTAATTATTCTATCACCTGTATACCAATTCCTCAACTAACAGCACCATCTTCGATCCAAACAACAGCGCTACTGTTAACCTCTTCTTTTCTTATCGTAACCCATTGTACCCGTCGTTGCTTCCTAGACTCCGCTCAATGCCATGCCCGAGAAATAATAATCCAACGCCTGGTACCTACCGGAGGCGGCCTCAGCACGGCTGCCCTGGTAACTAGTAAAAACATGTCGCCTTGATGCAGCTACAGGTCAATATCCTAAGCATATGCAGCTTTTATAGACAACGTTTTTCGTTGCTGTGTGGACAGGAGAAAAAAAACCCAGTAAAAAAATTATTCCAATTGCTGCTTGAAGGATAATTGAACTACTCCTGGGTACTGAGGTTACTTGTTGTAGATACCAGCATTCTGCGCAGCAGTTTCAAGCAAGCAAAAAGGTGCATAATGCTCTCTTTCCCTCTTTCTTCCTCTGAGGTTTTTTTTTTTTTTTTTTTTTCTTTTCTTCTTTTCTTTAATTTTTTTTTGCAGTTTGTCTTTTGCATTACCACAATCTCGAGATCATTCTTAACACATCGTTGATCAACGAGAGGTATGTGAATACACTATATACTAATAACTAACACTATAACAAAGATAAAATTTTAAATAATGCGTTGGAGACGACAGTCAAGCCTAAGCTTCCCGATCACTAAAGAGCAGAATGGAAGCAATAGCTCATTGGACTCACCTAGCGACCCATTCCCAGATACACCTCCGGCTCAACAGATGGATGATATGAGACATAGTCGTTCTTTTTTTGGTGGCAGCAATAGCTATCGGCATCAACAAACCGAATGGCCATCTACTTTGAGAGATCGCCATACTTCTAATATCGAATCTCCAAGAGATAACCACATGAAGTAAGTTTTTTTCCTTTCTTAACACTCGGGAACCCACAGGGAAACGCATATTTACGCATTACATGAAAACACACACACACACACGCACACTCAACCACTGGCGCATCTTCACAAGTTACACTTCACAAAACTTATCAATCACTAGACAAAAGGAGTGAATCTTTAGACCAATATGTTATTCGTAATACCGTTTTCTTGATTAGGGCCCTCGAATCAGCTTGTGTGGGGGTGAGGTCTGAGAACCTTGGCCCCTGGTACCTAAAACTCGGTCACAGGGCCCGCTATATCTCTATAGCCCAACGCGAACATCATCATCGACCAAAGGCAAAAAAAAAAAAAAGCCCACAGCGCTTAATATTTTTGGTTGCCCCTTTTTTCGTGTTGTGCGGGGCGCGCGTAGTGCATGATGCTAGTAAAGTGACAAAAAAAACCCAGAATCAATTCCTCACTTAAATTATACTATATCATTATCCTCGAGCACTAAGATAGATTCAATCAAAAGACAATCTTTCAGTTTTATTTTAATACAGAACCTCGAGAGATTATCAAATTTTGATTTATAACTAAGTGTACTTGTATTGATCTATATTTTGTGTGATCTCAATCAAGTTAAAGTGCAACAGTGACAAGGAAACAGTGTACAAGCGCTACCAAACCTCAATAACCAAAAAAAAAAAGAGTATTAACTCCGATTAAACTTCGACCTTCGAGCATCTTTGTATTATTCGGTTTAGGCTTTCAACAACCTGTCTCTCTTTTTGTTTTGGTCTCCAATTGTTTGAGTGCTTTGAGTGGTTCTTGATTTTTGTGTTTTGTGTTGCTGTTCATTTCAAGTCTGTGCGTAAATCATCCACCTCCCTCCCCTCCTCTCTCCTCACTTCTCACTCCTAAAAACTAAAGGGAAAAATTACTACTCAAATTGGTTTCCCCCCTTTTTTTCTGTAACGACGACATTTTTTCCGGAGGTTTTGGGAAATTTTTCATGGCATTTTAAACTAACGGATTAAAAAAAATTAAAGCAGTAATCGATACAGTAATTTCTATCATTTTTCAAGCCCACATTCGGTGGTTCCAACCAGTGACTCTCAAGGTAAGTAGTTCGTGAGAGATCGTATAGCAAACATTGTCGTTGTGTCTTTCACTCTGCCTGTTGTGGTGTCTAGTCGAACGTCTAGACCAACGTCTAGCTCAGCGTCTAACACAGCGTCTAACAAGGTCTAACACAACGTTTGCCATGCCACGCCCTATGATAAACTAGAATGCTAACCACATCATAGACTCAGAAATGTCGAATCATTCTCCAACTTCCTCGATAGATTCTCAAGCTCAATCTTCGAGGGACCATATCCATGGTCAAAAACGTCACGACAATCAGCAACAGGAAAATAACCCTTTCAAGGATGCATGGCTCAATAGACACGCTACAACAGCAGCAACCGTCCATGTGAATCCAAACACACAATTCCATTGGAGATTAACCCGAGCAGTTCTAAAAGATGGTACATTAGGCATTTACAAACCTCCATCAGATATCAGTGTTAGATCATTTGATCCAACAATAAAGCCGCAACAACAACAGCAACAACTGTCACAACCTCCACCACCTTCCTCTGCATCCTCGGCACGGTTCCCTCATACATACAATAACTCCTCCTCCACCAGCTACACTCCATCAACCAGTGCATCTTCGCTGTCTCAGACCGCAGCTGGCTCATCCTCCTCCTCTACTATCAATAATCCTCTGCGTTCTTCGAATATTGGCAGTGCCAACAATAACTCTAATACTCAGCACAAAAGGATCATCTCAAGTTCCGCAACATCTACTTCATTATCATCCCATACCATGGGCGGTGGTGGCAGATCAACAACAGCAAGAGACTCTTCATACACAATAAACACAACACCCAAAGCCCAGTATCGAGGAACTGATCCACACCCAGATTTAGAGTATGATGGGCGAGGGAGAGTAATCGGAGGAAGCGACGAAGCTGTTTGTCACACCATTCTATTTGGTGAATCCGAGGCCTTTGCAATCATATCAGTACAACTGATGCCGTTGTTTAGCGATATCGTAATGATGCTCGAATTTTTGACTGATTTTGCTTCCATAGTTCTGGGAGCAAGGTCAAATGCAACCATAGAGTCCAAAGCAGCAGTAATCGACCGACTCAAGCTAGTGGTTGTCACAATCTTGGACAAATTCCCAGGGATGTTATTAGATTCTACAATCATTGCTGCTGTCATGCATTTGTTGGAAACAATCTCTGCTCACGATGATCCATTGGGCAATGAGCTCAAGCGCTCAGTGTTTGAAAAGCAGAAAATCATGACCGATATCCTATCTTATTCAACACATCAAGAACCAATCCTGTGGAGTGTACAGCCTAAACTACAGGATCGAGTTTCTGAAAGATTACGTGCCTTTTTAAACAGAGTAGATACCACTCAGGCAGGAAATCCAAATGGTTATTACCAACCAAAGCCGATTACTTCGGTTCCTCCAGAGATCTTTTTGGAAATTACAGTTGAGGCATGGGCTGCACAAATTTACTATTTCCATCTGGCCTTTTCTAGAGACTGGTCTCCCACAAACGACATCTCGTTGTTATTTGGTACCCAGTACCAGTACCATCGTCGATCTCCTCTGGTATTTGATTCTACAAATATCCATTTCTTGGGGAGATTGCTGCTGGATCATTTGTTCGGACCAGGGTCGAACAGTAAACGATTAGAAAGCACATATAGAGGCAAAATCATCCGTCACTGGATTGACCTTGGAAACGAACTCAAGGGCTGCGGTGATATGGTTGGGTGGCTTGCAATTGCAACTGTGCTCTGTTCAATCCCAGTAATGCGATTAAGAGATGCTTGGAGTCATGTTTCCAATGATCTAAGAGAGCGAGTGGTCAAGGAATGGGCTCCAGTGGTGTTTGATTTGGAGCGTAGACTTATGATCGCCGATATGTCTAAGAAATCAACCTATCATGTACTGGCTCCTCAGGGAATTGGTGTATCATACCCAAAAGAGAGAGTAGTACCATTTTTTGGCGACTTGTGTGTAAAATATGAAGAAGGCTCTACGTATCGACAGTGCGAGGGGCGGCTGAATCGAATAAAGACCGCCTTTCAGAAATGGGAAGACTATCTGGAAAACATTCCACAGAATGATGCATTCGAATCTGCTCCAATTGCTGTGCCATCAGTACAAAAGTTGCTATACGCATTGCTCAAAAACCACTACGAGACTCCAGTACCCACCCCAGACCAAGTGCTGCAAATGTCTCTGAATGTTGAACCGGCTGCAGGCGGCCATTATTTGAAACACCATTATGCTCAAAAGTCACCACTTGTCACAGGGTCTTATTTGCCACTAATATTCATTGAAACTAATCCAACCTATAAGTTATTCTCGAAATCTGCCTTAATCGCTGCCAGTGGTTTTCAAAGCGGTAGTAATGGTATTGGTGGCTCCGGCGGTAATAGTAATGGTAGTAATTCCACTATCAGTGGTCTTGGTGGTGCTTCAAAGCGATCTCTTCGTCGCTCCGAACGTGAAAATAGTACTGCTAGCACCTCCAGTATGACCTTAGGCTCATTTAGTAACTTGACCGGTATACGTCATGGTTCGGTGGGCGGTCAATCTATGGTCTCCAATACCTCTTCAACAAACTCCTCTACAGCATCATTGCAACATAACAATAACAACCACAATGCTCAACAAGGTGGTAACAGTAATAATAACCCGGCATATTTGCAACGATCTAATTCGTTCCCGCCCGCTATTAAACAACAAGCAACTACCACCGGAGTGTCCAACGTGGACGCATCTAGCAGACAGTTTGTATCACAGCATTCTAGTCGTCACGTGTTGATGAAAAATGTGCGAGATGTCTTGAATGTTGGTACTAGATTATACCATTTGGGGAATGGAATTATTGTTAAATCCTTCGAAGACGACAATAGCTCTAGGCCATCCAGTGTGATCGAAACACCTAATCGGCGACAAAGCACGCAATCCCGTCCAATGTCTGCACAACTTAACATGAGCCCCCGGGCTTCCCCCGGTGCTGGAAACAGTAACAACAATCCTATCGATAGCAATGCCTTGTCTAAGTCCCTCGATCGCTCTATCAATGTAGTTGTTCGTGCTGCTAATCTCGAACGGTTGGTCGACATACTGGTCCTTGGGATCAATCAGTTTAATCACTTTTTGAATCCAGAAGATTTTGAGGGCTCTGATGAATCAGATTTCAAGCCACCACAATTGAAGATTGATATGGATGCTAATACGTTGACATTTTTCGCTACCTTTAGATCTTTCTGTTCACCAATTGACCTGCTTGAGAGCTTAAAGCGTAGATTTATTGGAGCTCGTGCTGCAGCAGTCGCTATTGTTGATGTCTCTTCCAACAGACCATCCTTTTCTACTGCTTCATCCACTCCGCGTGATGATAGTAATGGACCAGGAGTTTCCCGTACCGGAGCAGGGGGCGACGAAGCAGAACACTCCACATTTGAATCTCAAGAGTCATTCGACACTGTTGGCTTCCCTTACTGGGATTCTCCTTGTGATATGGCAGTGGAAAAGGTTCCATGGAAAACTGTTGCTCAGATTCAAATGGGAGTCTTGGAAGCATGCCATTTGTGGGTTTCCCAATACTTTGGAGATTTTGTAAATGATTTGGGAGTACGTGATGGATTCTTAGATCTATTGAAGGTATTTGAAAAGGAACTGGAAGTCTGGAGGAGTCCAGCAGAGCTAAAAGACGAATACAAGGGCTATTTGAAATCAATTGAGACCTTGCACAAAAAGGTTCGAAAACTGTTCATCAAGAAATCGTATAGACCAAACGATGTCAAGGTTCAAATGCCAAGTCCAGCGACTGCGACAAGAACCGAGAACCTGCTGATTGGTGGTGCAGGATCCATTAATGCAATCGAAAAGTTTGTTGACGATGTCAACACTGTGGTAGCTGGTTATTTCTCACTAGTTCAATTGAGTGACTGGATGGAGCTGTTCGAGGTTCTGGAAGTGCAGAGCGCTGATTTAGTTGGATTTTTCAACTATCGAACTCCTCCATATAGCAATGATGACGAAGTTGTTATTCAGGACATTTTTTCATATTTGGATGCACTCTATAGGGACTCCCCAGATGACAAGGTAGTGAAGTGGTTGCCACATCCAATTCAAGAGCTGCTCAAACTCCATCAAAACATTGTCAATTATGTTACAAGCCAGATCTGCGATCCTTCCTTGCACAAGGACGACCGTGTTGGCAAAATCCAAACAGTCCTGAAAGCATTGGGGATTGCGAAAAAACGAATGCAAAATGTTGACCTATTCCCCAATGAAGAACCTGGATCGCCATTTGACATGTCCCCGGAGTCCGGTATCTCTACTACTATTCCAGGGTTTCTGGAAAGTGCTATTGTTCGTGCCATTTTAAGACCAGAGTCAAGAATGTTTGCCAGCTCATGGCTACAAGCTAGTAAAGATTTGGCTCGCCACTACGGTACCATGTCTTTTAGCGGACATCTCAACACTCTGGAACCTTGTATCCCTGATATTGCTGCTGAATATTTCAAGCACGAATCCTGCTATAAGCCGTTGGTTCCATGTATTGGTTGGATAGTTGAGCGAATGCTGGAAATTGTTTGTTATGTTCCAAACCTGTCGTTGGAAAATAACACTTTAATCAATTTTGACAAGAGACGTTACATCTATAATTTGATAACAAATGTCATGAACTTGAAGCAAGATCTGGACGCTGCCAACATTGTCAATCAATCTGCTGACTCTACATTCTTGAAAAAGATGGCATATATTATGAATCCGGACAAGAATTTGTATCATATGGAGCGAAGGAATATTCGCGATGCAGCTACTAAAGAGGCAAAAGAGTATTCTAGAGCCAGTTTGAAGAATCGAGTTTTTACTGCATATGTGTCTGCTGAGTTGGAAAAGCAGAAGAGAGATTCTAAGCAGCATGAACTGTTGGAACGGCAAGCTCGAGAAATGTCCAAAAAGAACCGCATCAAGCAACAACCTTCATATGCTAGTGTCAATACTTCCAGCGAAAAGAAGAGCCGATCACGGTTTGGTGGACTTCTTAAAGCCGTACGACCAATTTCAATGGCATTTGGTAGTTCGTTCAGTTCTACTCCAAATGACAAGGTTGTTACTCCATATGACTTACCAGATATTAGCAGTTTGGGCGAAGGCAAATGCAAATCAATGCTACAGATTAACTTGGAGAATGCTGAGATTGTTTCATCACGGCAATTGAGAATCCCTGGATTATTCAAAGTTTCCAATGGAGGTACTGATAATGTTTTTCAAGCCACTTCCGACCAAGATGCTGATGACTGGGTAACATTATTACTTCGAGCTAAGAAGCATGCGAAGGTTCTGGCAGAATTGAAACCAGCTGGTGTATTTGGAGTTTCAATCAATATTGTATGCAAGCAAGAAGGCAGGTCTATTCCTAGAGTTGTTGATGCCTTGCTGAATGAAATTGAAGCCCGTGGGCTTGATGAAGTTGGTCTTTATCGAGTTCCAGGATCTGTTGCTTCAGTGAATGCCCTAAAGGCTGCTTTTGATGCTGGAGCAGATGTTGACATGGAAGACGACAGATGGTATGATATCAATACCGTTGCTGGCTGCTTCAAGTTGTATCTTCGTGATTTGCCAGAGACTCTTTTTACTGTGGAATTGTTTGAAGAGTTTGTTGCTGCAGGTACTGCTAACGATAAGAAAAAGCTTCGAAGGGTAACTGCCAAACTGCCGTTCCCAAACTTTAAACTGCTGAAGCGTGTTTTCGAACACTTGGCGTTGGTAGCTCGCCATGGCAGTGTTAACAAGATGGATGCTGTAAACTTGGCAATTGTCTTCTCCATGTCGTTTCTGCCTAGAACTAGTGTTACTAGCTCTGTGTCCAATGATCTGGGTGCTATGCAGAATATCATGAAACTATTCATTAATCACCCAGATTATATATTCACCGAAAGCGAGCTATCTGATGATGAGGAAGAGGAAGAAGAAGAAGAAGAAGAGGAGCCAGAACAGCGTCAGCAGCAAGATCAACAGCAGGAAGAGAGCTCTGAAGGACCAGGAGATGGGAATTCAGAAAGAGCAGCAGAAAATGAGGGTACTTCACAGATTCAGCATAGCATGAGCACATTGAACATCAGTAGTTATAATTCTGCTGAACATGAAAGTCAGCTGGGCGGCGAGATTGATACTGAAAGTCGGCCTGATATTCCACCCAGATCAGCTCGATCTCCGCCAAAGAAGGAGGAGAATCAGGATGATAATACAAATGGTAGTGAGCAAACAGCACATGACGAGGACTCGAAATTGGGTGATGGGAACGAAGAAGGTAACACATCGGATGAAGTGCATGATATCAAACGAGAAAGCTTTGCCGAAGTCAGTGCATATTAACGACAATTAATCATACTTTTTATTTTTATTTTTATTTTTTTTTTTCAAAAACAATGAAAACACGTATAGTAATTATATTAATTTCAGAATGACACATAATTGATACAATTGTGGTGATATGATGTAAAAAAGAACTTTTATTTGAAAAACAAAATAAAGAAATGCTAGATATATATGGATAGATGAATGGTTGAGATGCAAAAGATGATGTATAAAAGAAATGCCAAAATGCTTATAGTCGTGCGACGGTTTTGTGCCACGAATAAGCCTGAGGAGCCCAATGTCCAGCCAAATCACGGAGATTGCCAGTATTACCCACTGCGACGAGAACCCATGCAATATTCAAAATTGTTGGTAGCTTCTGTTGAAGCCAATCTGAGTTTACGAGTTTGAGTCGGAAGAGGGTATTTAGAGCGGGTATCCATGATGACTTTGGCGAAGTGTTTTTTAAGGCTCGTTGCGATGCTGGTGCGTCGAGCTGCTTGTGCAGGTTATTGTATGCTGGAGAATGCGGGATTTTGTTGTCAATTGATTCAAACCGGTGGAATCTTAGTGGGCCCTTTGCCAGTTGATATCTCAAGGTGTTTTTGATATGCGGATGCGGTGGAGCCTTGATTTGAGATGCTGGAGCTGCTGTTTTAGGCATTGGAGAAGTGTTTGCCCGAGGAGGCAATGGAGGAGGACAATGAATGGCATTGTTCTTTGCAGTTGGTGGTGGTCCCGAGATGGAGTTATGCTTAGATGTTTTAATCACTGTGAGCTTTGGACGTTCAGTTACGGCCTTGGAGGCAGTCACCACAGTGACTGGCTGAGGAGTGATATCTCGGGGTGGAGCCGCTGAGACCACTTTTGGTCGTTTTGAGAAAGGTACCTTTTTCTGAGGAACAGAGGCCATGGCAATTGAGGCAGCAGTTGCCTCTGTCACCGGTGGAGACACAAAGCTCTTTTGTGACGATTTCTTAGAGAGGGTGGACTTTTGAGAGTTGTTTTTCCTCAAAGAAGATTTCTTGGACAGACCAGAATTCTGGGAGTTGTTTTTCAGAGAAGACTTTGAGTTTCTTGGAGGAAGTTTTCTGAAACTAGGCATCTTCTCGACGGCCTTTTCTGGAGCATCAGAAGCATCAGACTCCAGTTGCTCGTTAAGAGACTGGCTGATGGAGTGCAGATGTTTCTTGTCCGATGCTGTGAGGTTTGCTTCGTTTTCGGCGTTCTTGAGAGGCTCTACGGGTGTGGCTGTCTTTTTCATAGACAGGGCTCGACCAAGTTTCTTGAAGCCCTTTTTGAAGCCTGAGAAATGAGAGGACTTTTGAGTGGTAGCAGTAGCAGTAGAGGAAGTAGAAGTGGCAGCCATTTTTGAAAGTTGAGTAGCACTAATATTGTAGCCTTTTGGAAAAGAATGTGGAGTAGTTGAATGAGATATGCTATTCTTGTGGTAGTAATAAGAGTACTCTAATAGTCGAACCAATGTCTTTTTATAATTCCTGGAGAAAGTGACGATGCTGGTCCCTGACCCGGTGCGGCGGGCGTCTACCAGTGCGGCGATGGGGGCGACCCCCGAAGGGGTTAGCCCCAGCCCAGCCACGCCCTTTAGTGCCTGCCGCAATAGGGAAAAACAAAAAAGTGCGGCTGGGTCCAAGATGAATTTGAACTACAACCGCATTGTATTTGGAACCTCAACGGTTTTTCCACTGGGATTTTGAGAGTAAGGGAAAGAAGTCGGTATTGCCACTGCAATTGGTGCGGCGGATTGTTCACATGGGTTGGTGAGGCGACGGCGATGGGTTCCGCATTGGTGCATGAAGCTGCGACGCGATCAGGTGTATGAAGTAATGGAATCCTGAAAGAGGCAATGTAATTGATGGACGAGGCAGAGAATTGCGAATGGGGCGAGAATAATTTAATAGTTGGGTTAATAATTGCGAATGCGGTAGGCGGATTGATAGATGGGTTACAAGAATTTTTGAAGTAGGTGAATCGATAAACTAGTTGAGAGACTCTAAGTCCAGAACCCCAGTCCCTAGTGGTGAGCTATACGCGACAATTTTTATTATCACCAGTCTACATACAATAATTTTATTATCACCAGTTTACATACGGTAATTTTGTTATTACCAGTTTACATACAATAAATAGGTTCTATTAGTTCTGACATTTCGACAGTTTCGGTCTGGCAGACACAGAAGATGGTCGGCCGTTTGGCTCACTAGTGGAGCTCTCCATCCATCTCGATATGCGCATGGTGGTCCTGTGGGGCCTTGTGGACATATACCGTAGGGTTCTCAGCAGCAGGATTCTTTTTGACGGCTCTGGCTCTTTGGTTACTATTCCGAACGTCGTGTGAATCTCCATCATTATAAATAGGCAGAATGTTGACCCCCTCGGGGTCGTACAGGTGCTGGAACAGATACACACGGGCTGCAAAAGACAGCACGACCGCCAGAATAGCGACAATCAGCGAATATTTGACTCTTTGCCCCGTTGTGAATTCTCTCATCTCTTTGATCTTCTCGTGTTTTGTTTATTCGAGAGAGTAAAAAGCTAACACACAGCTGGGACGTTTTGTTGATATTTCTGAGCCGCCTCCTGGTGGGCGAGCCGCGCCGCACCGCGCGCCAGGAAAATTTCCTGGGGAAAAAAAGAAAGGGACAACAAGCATAACAGCAAAGTAACAAGGAGGCCCATCGGGGCTCTGGTGGTTTATGGGATTGTTCTGCAATTGCTCGGAAATAGAACTGTTCTGTACTTAAGTGAGTTAGACAAGACAGATAGAAGACAGTTACATAGGCAGGTTAGTTCTAGTAGAAAACAAGAGTACCAAATAGACATTTACTTGGGCGGTAGCGGATTATGCATGAACCTGCAGACCCAATTGCCCTCATCGCTCATGTGCTTGCTCTCTCCCGGAACCAGTGTTGTATATATTGCTCTTTGGAAAACAAGAGATTTAAGCGGTTTTTCTCTTCTTGACACCTACTTCTTGCCTCCCTCTTTTTTCTTTCCTAGTAGTATATTTGTAAAAAAAAAAAAAAAGATTATTAAAATGAAATTGAACTCAAAGTTCCTTCTATTGGTAGCTGGCTTGGTATTGTCAGTCTCCGCAAACGTTGACCTGGACAAGGCCCGTGCTAACCTCTACAAACAAGTGGATTTCGCCAACCAACAATTCTTTGATAAAGCCGGAAAAATCAGAGAAGACGTGTTTGACACCTGGAGCGACTCCCAAGTGAAAGCGTGGGCTGATGCCCACGGCCTCAAAGTACCCCAGCCAGGTAAAAAAGACGACTTGAAGGCATTTGCTCGAAAGCACCAAAAGCTCCTCAAGAGCGACGTTGAAAATTATGCTAAAGAAGCCTCTAAAACAGCCAAACCATTTATCAGCAAGGCAACCGACACTGTAGCAGCCGCAGGCAGTGACCTGTTTGACTCGTCTATCGAACTCTGGCAAGATAGCACCTTGAAGTCATTTTTGGATGCTCGAGGTGTCACCACTCCAAAGAACCCAACCAAGCAAAAGCTTGTTCAATTGGCTAAGGAAAACAAAAATAAGGCTGCTTCATACTATGGACCTTGGTCTTTCGAATCCTGGTCTACAGATGATTTGAAGAAGTGGCTTGGTGACCAAGGCAAAAAGGCCCAAGGGTCCCGAGACGAACTGGTCAAATCTGCTCAGGATTATTCCCAAAAGGCCCGTGAAACCGGTGGCGAACAGTACAATAAGCTAGTTGACACTATTTCTAGCACTGTTGCTGGTTTCCGACAAAACTCATTTGATAAATGGTCTGACTCTGATTTGAAGGCCTTCCTTGATACCTATGGGGTCAAGACTTATCAGGGCACAAAGCGAAATGAGCTGATTGCTCATGTTAGATCTCAGTACCATTTGTTTACCCATGGTGCTAATCCTGACTACTGGACTCAAGCTAAGGATACTTTGGTAAACAGTGGATCTCAGGGTTTGCACCATGCTAAGAAGCATGGACACAATTTGTTCAAGTGGGGGTCTGCCAAAGCCAAGGAGATCTATCACAAAGCAGCCGGACATGCTCAAGCGCTCAAGGCTGATTTGTAGGGGTTGGAAACTTAGTATTTCTTTCTTTATATGGGGCTTTGAATAGTCATGGTGCTACACTTGGGTGACTATATACGTTTATATGGGCACCTCTCTTATTATTATGGCCCTTTCTTTGTCCAATTTCTCAATCTATTTAGTATTAGTAGTTTTAGTAGTCCTTTTTTTTTTTGAAAAAAATTATGTTGTCTTGTAGTAAAATTAATAAAAAGAAGATTCTCTAACAAACCACTTCGGTGCTATCAGCTACGCAGTGTACCCATAGCATGATGCGGTGCACATACAGTTCTATACACATTAACTGATTGACCAACACCACAGATCTCAAGATCATGTCTATGTGTTCATATGATATTCATTCGCCACCGCCGCTGCCCTCAGCAAACTGAATCATTAGAACACAGAGCACGTCTGTCTTGTTTGCTGTTTGACAGTCCACATAGGGAAATAGTAAAATCCGTGAATATCACGGAGAATAGTGTTAACTCCGATGGAGTTAACACAATTCTCCTCCCAGTAGGAAACAACTTTTCCTATGCTCCAAGCACCTAGCGCAAAGCTCCACCTAAAAAAAAAAATATTCAAAGCATAAGTGGTATAACCAAAAGACATCATACGACCTTTAAGAGCCATATACTTAAGAAACAATCATAATGCGTCCTAATATGCGATCACAAATGTATGGTCGACCTTGGTATGTCAAGGTCGCCGATGCTGCCCATCGACTGACAGTATTGGGAATCATTGGATTTTCAGGTAAGCTCTCCTCTTATAGCCATATCCGTGTGAATAACTAACTAAATTCTTTCTATAGTCTACTTGGCTGGTGGTATCGGTATGACATTGTACGCAAATCGAAACAAACGTTTCCCACAGCAGGTCGAGGGCCAACAAGCACAGGCACAAGGTCAACAAGCACAGGCACAGGAAGAGAGCTCCAGCACTTCTCAATAAGGGACGAGCTTCTGGAATAGTGAAATCATTACAGAAGAATGAAATCTCAGGCATTGGAGAGGGCTTAGGCATGGTAGGAGCTTGACCCATCCTTAGGATAGGGTAAAAGATCAATAAATAAATAGTTATATAAATACACCTATATATACACACATATCTCAACTTTTGTAAATATTTATAAGAAAATCATTCTGTTTTCGACTTCTTCGTAGACTTCTCTATATTATGGTCAGTCGGTTTCTTCTTACGCTTAGTAGCAGGTTTTTTTTTCTTTAAGGAGTGAGTTAGCCCTTGAGCTTCCAGATCTTTTAGGCGCTTCTCAAGTCTCTCTATCTGATCATTACCTGGATTAATTGTGACTATGTTATCTCGATCAACCGATTTGTCACACTGTGTGTTATGTTAGTCTCAATCTTTTTCGCCAAAGTGGAAGTCTCAACTCGTTACGGAAGAATTGTTCACATACCTTCATGCAAATCTTCGTGGATACATTCTTCAAAGCAGGCTCAGCAAAAACATGCCCGCACTCAGCAAAATACACAAATTTACATGATTTGTAGTCTTTCAGTACATCCTTGTTAGACACCGGGCATACCCATCGATTGTCCTCAGTCCTTTCCGGATGAAGCTCCACAAGATCCTTCAGACCGCTTAAGTGCTTAACATAATTTTTCTGAGCTGCTGTATACTCCTCGGGGGATATCAACCATTCAAGGATCGCCTCCTTATTATATAGTCTACCCAGGCAGTCACTAACAATGGGGTCTCGTAAGCTCTCCCCACTGAAAGCACATTTGGTCCATCGATCGAGCCCGTTAAGCTTATCTGATTCTGCAATCTGGAGGTCTTTCTGCGACGAGTTTTGCTTAATGAGATCTTTTCGTTTCAAAGCAAGAGATCCGTCGTTCTAAATTGTTAGCTCAGATTTCTACCATTTTCCTTGCTACTTACGCCCATATTTTCGTAATTGTATTGTGCGACGCAGTTGATAAGCAATAATGGAGCCGTTCCTGACAGTTCCGGTATATCAAGAGTGCAAATAATAAACGTTGACAGGCTAATCAATCACGGTAAGTGTCTGTTATTAAAATTTCTGGATCAAGTAATAACCACAACTCTTGTGTTGTGAGAAATACCAAATTAGGTCTAGTTCAGGTCTCAGTGCTCGTGTGGCGTCGTGATCCGAAAAAAAAATTATGTATAAATATATTTTTCTCCCTTTTACCATTCTTTTCAACCGACCCGTTAAATATACTTCACACACCTTAACTATGGCTTCGCATCTTGCTTCCATCTATGGAACAGAGCATGACAAGGTAAACTGGTAAGTTCTATTTCTTCTCATGAGGAGTATGTGATACTAACACTATAACAGCTCTTTTTATTTCAAAATCGGTGCTTGCAGGCATGGTGACAAATGCTCCAGAAAACATATCAAACCCCAATATTCACAAACTATAATGCTTCCAAATCTATATCTACCTCCTACAATAGCGCCACATGTAAGAATGTCGCCGGATGAGCTCCAGCGTCATTATGAAGATTTTTATGAGGATTTCTACTCCGAGGCAGCTTTATTTGGCCACCTGGAGGAAGTTATTGTGTGTGAGAATGCCAATGACCATCTGATGGGTAATGTTTATGCCCGATATCGATATGAAGAAGATGCCCAAAAAGCGCTGGAGAATTTCACTGATAGATGGTATGCTGGAAGGCCCATATACTGTGAATTAAGCCCTGTAACAGATTTTCGAGAGGCATGCTGTAGGCAACACGAAACTCATGATTGCTCTCGAGGCAGTCAATGTAACTTCATTCATGCTAAAAGACCTCCAAGGGTATTATTGAGCGAGCTCGAGGCTTCCCAGAAGAAGTACTTGGTGAATCAAGGCAAAAGCATTGAGTCTGATGGGTCTCCATCTCCAGACCGGTTCAGAAGAAGGTGATTAGAATTCAGGAAGTGACTGCAACGAATTTTTGGATTATTAATAGATCTATATGCTGATTGAGAGCTCAATGGCTGTAATCGGTATCTTTTCAATTTTTTTTTTTTTTTATTAATGTAAACTGTAATTTATTTATTTGATAATCTGATTGTAACTTGTAGAAGCAGATCCCACTGTAGCTATATTGACATAGTAGTTGATAGAGGTTAGTTCCCGATCTCCCATACCGCGGCGCACTCTTTTTTCTACTTTCTTCCCACCTTGAATAGAAAAAACACGCACACAAACCCACACACATATATCATCAACCACTTCTATATATCGACACAATGGCTGATAGATATTCTTTCTCATTAACAACATTTTCTCCAAAGTATGTATACCAGTTCTTGATTCATGATTGGTGTTGCTGAATATCACCCAATTTGTTGGAATTGAATACCAATTCGGATTGGCAATTGCCACCGACCTATTTTACAGTAAGCTAACCAATTCTACAGTGGTAAATTGGTACAAATCGAATATGCTTTACAAGCAGTAAACCAAGGTGTTACTTCTCTTGGAATCAAAGGTATGGAAAAAAGCAGTACGACTAGAGAAATCATAATAAGTACTAACTAACGACCGGTAGCTTCAAATGGTATTGTCCTTGCCACCGAGAAAAAATCATCGTCACACCTTATAAACAATGATTCCCTGGACAAAGTAGCACACGTTACTCCCGACATTGGCATGGTTTACAGTGGAATGGGTCCTGATTTCCGTGTGTTATTGGATAGTGCTAGAAAATCGTCGCATACTGCATACAAGCGAATTTATAATGAATACCCACCAACTAGAATTCTGGTTCAAGAAGTGGCCAAGACTGTTCAGGAAGCTACACAATCTGGTGGTGTTCGACCATACGGTGTAAGTCTGCTAGTTGGTGGTCATGACGATACACATGGTTACAATTTGTACCAAGTTGATCCATCTGGTTCGTACTTTCCATGGAAGGCCACCGCCATTGGTAAAGGAAGTGCCTCAGCTAAAACCTTTTTGGAAAAGCGGTGGAACAAAGAATTGGAGTTGGAAGATGCTATTCATATCGCTCTTTTGACCTTGAAAGAGACTATTGAAAGTGAGATGAATGGTAATACGGTGGAAATTGCTATTATTGGTGCTCCATCTGACCATTTGTTGGGGTACGAGTCTAAGGATGGTGCTCGGGGTCCAAGATTTAGAAAGCTTAGTGCCCAGGAGATCGATGATCGGTTGGACGCTTTGTAGAATGAGTTGTAGTAATATGAAGCTATTTAGAGCGCTTGTCAGATTACATTTTTCGTTGGGGGAGTTATCAATTACTGATAATTTTGTGTATGCTTCTAAACCCCGTGCTGTACCATTGTTTTTAAAGAGCTTGTTCCTTGTGGTTTCAAATAGCGTTTAGGTAGATGATAATAGAGGTAAGGAGTAGTATAGATAGGGACTAAGAGCTAAGGGAGAAGTATAGACATATGGCGAGAGAGGAAGGGAATAGCATAGTTTTGGAAACCGTCTCAACTATTCTAGTAAGCGCCAGCCCTATTAATTGAAACATATGATTACCGTTCATTCTCGGGAGAGATTTGGTTTTATAATGACACTATTCCGACCATTCCCTATTCGTATTCAGTACCGTCGATCAAAGCTCGGATGAAGTCCAACTCCCTTAGCCCCACCAAATCAAACTAGATACATGCAGACAGTTGGGAAACTCTTATAAAAAGGCTATCTTTCCCCTCAATGTTCTGAACAATATATTCACGCAGTTACGACACCATAAAGATGGCTGACTCGAATAGGGATTCCACAAAGACGATTGACCCGGATATAGATTCGCTAACATTGATTGAGTCAGATATAGATCCTTCAGAAGGAAATAATACGAATACAGATTCAAGAAATTTGTTGAACCCTTTTATAACTGTAACAGAAGTTACTGGCTCTGGTATAACGGTTAACATCTATCGTCGTAACTCACGGAGATGTGTCCTGAGATTTACTATGCTGTTTGTTGGAGCACTTGTTCTCTCACTGTTGCTAGTGGCGCTGACTTTTTGGATCTCAAACTAGATATTTGGTCAGTTAAGTCCACTGTATTTTAAAAGATACTGTCAATGCTATTATTGGGTGTATCCGGTATCGTTCTAGTGTGAGGCAGGCGGGTCTCGGTTCATCGGCGAATACGAGGTCGGTTTACGTAGCAACCGAAGGCTTTTGATACCTTCTTTGTGGGCGATCGTTCCAACCATTTCCTAAATCGAATTAACGATGGTCACGTTCAAGAAACGGAAATATATCGAGTAACGTTTGTCTAGGGATTCGCACATTAGGCGGAAAGCGAACGAACTGCATGAAGTGAGAATGCCGTACAAGCAACGCGTACTTCTCTTTTTGTCACTCTCTAACAAGCTCAGCTAAATTGTACTGATTGTAAATTTTTACTATTTCGAGCATTGGTCCAAGTAGCTGGAATATGTTTGCTTAGCATTAACAAAGCTCTTTGTTCTAGATAGAAAGCCTCAGGTGGTGCGGCGTGCTCGGCTTCTTTTGCACCTTTCTAATCTGGACTAGTATTTTCTCTCACGGCAGCCATATTTCGTGGGGCATTCTGACCAGCATAGTCAAGACATATTAACAGTGTAGCTATAGTATTAATAGATATATGACATATGACGTAGACAATATACAACCATGGTACTATTATTGATTCAGAATCGGGGAACCAATTTATCAATAATGAAATATAAATCAACAAACAGCAAAATTGCAGGATGTGAATGCATTCCTGAGGAATACCTAGAATATTTAGATCAACTGGGGTATGTTTTCCCAACACCAAACTTGGAGTTCATCATGTCCTGTATATGCATGACTAAGCTGTTAATATGTGCATTATTAATACAGTGTAATCACTTGTTGTGATACTGATGCTCAGTTTAGACAGTTATATTATGGATCCTACAAGAAATAACTGGGATTTATACTGTCAGTGAGGAACGGTGTGATATTTACTGATGCGAATCTAGAAAATCGAGTAAAAAGGCAATTCTATAATATAATATGGACTCTGGATGAAGCAACTATTTCAATCACTACAGTGGAGGGGATTGGCTGGTAGCAGTCAGGGCCAAGCTACTTCCAGTGTATAGTTAAAAAATACAATAAAAAAAAACATAAGCCACCTCTATTTATGCTTATTCCAGATGATATCTACTTATTACACCAGATATAACCGACATGATGGCGTTAGTGCAGGCTGATAGTGCTAACCCAGGCTGGGGGTTAACCGACGTCGCGTTGGGAGTTTTTTCCACGAATTTTTTTTTTTTTTTTCGCCTTTGGATTTGAAAAAAAAATCTACCACCATATTTTTCGGTACTACGCGAAATAAAATGTCTGCGACTCCAACTGGAAGAGTTCTACGTCACCAACCACAAAGAACAATGTACACTCCAGAAATCAATGCTGTAAAGCAGAGACCAAGTGCACGATATCAGACGTTCAGTCCAAGCACCTCTTCAACGTCCTTTGGAGGAGCTCCCACTGGGTCAACACCATCCACTGGATTTTACTCTCCTCAACCTCAACCAAATCCTACATCCAATTCACCAGCACCAGCACCAACAATAACAGCTTCACCAGGTCCCATGGCTGTAGCTGTATCGACTCCCGGAAATAACCCTCGCGGGTATCCAAGCCTTTTCTACGAGGCGCCTCCTCGTCCACGGCATACAATTGCAATGACTGCCAAAAACGAGGAATTAATGAATAGAATCAACCTTTCTTTCCAGTCAGGTTTGAAAGACCAACAAAGCTGGGCAGTCGATGCGCTATTACAAGTTTCCTTCAACAGCCCAGACCAGTTCCTGCTAGAACGGAACGTAGAAATGACTGAGCATCTGCTGAGCACTGTAACGGGAGCACCTTGTTTAGACCCATCATATCGATCTATGGATATCGACGATAGTGACAAGAAAAAATCAGCAGCCACAGCATTAGGTTCCATGAACCGTGATGATGACGAAGAAGAAGCTATGCAAGAAGTGCTACAAGCTCTGCTAATCCTAAGGAATGCTTCCTTAACCCCAAACAACGCCCACTATATGGCTCAGCTCGCCGATTGTAAACTAATTGTCGAAAGGGGTCTGGGGCTTCCTCGACTCTCTATTTATTGTGAATTCCGGGGCTATTGTATCGAGATAGCTGAAGCCATTAGTTTCCATATCACCCCAGATTCACCTACAGACTCTTTTTTTGTCAGTGTTGTGCAGACTTTGAACCAGTCTGAAGATCGGGGTGTTGTGATTCCGTCTTTGCGAGCACTAGCTCGTCTAGTGGTCCATGACAAAAAAGGTATCATGGAGTCTATTCCAAGCAATATGGTGAACGATGTGGTGCACTATTTATTGGTCGACGACGAGGAATTGATCTCTGCAGCCTTGGATTTTCTGTACCAGTATACTGCAAGCAAAAAGAACGTGCGCACATTATTCTCCACTCCTATGGGACTAAACCTCTGCACACGACATTTAGTGCGACTTTTGACCTATAAGATTGTCGAACCTCCAAAGGAATATATCCGATTGCCACGAAGAACCAAAAAAGTAGCTCCTAAAGAGCCACCAAAATTGCCGGAGGAATTGGTTGACGAATTACTTCAAATGAACGAACCAATGCGAGCTACCTACTGGATTCGATGCTCCTATGAGGAGGACCCCGATGCAGAAGTAACCCAAATATCTTTGTGGAAGGCGTACGAAAGCCAGTTTAATGATTTGATCAAGCAAGGTCGTGGTAGGACACCTATTCTTCCTGGTGTGCATTTTATCAACAACGTTACCCCAGCATTCCAACGAAGTGCTGCCATGGTGCTCAATACTCCAGAGGGAAAGAAGAGCTATATCATTAAAGGCATCAAACCCAGAGAGTTTCATACCACCCCTGCACAACTGAATGCTCCACCTCCACCTCCTCCAGTGGCTGAAAATCGTGAACCATCAACGTTTGGTGTAACAGCATGCCTGGTTCTCGAAAACATTGCTCGAAGTAAAGAAGGCAATGAGAATCTTCAGCACACTATTCCTCAACTGATGCGTGCAACCCTATTGAACTCAACCATTCGAACACATGTTCAGGATTTGCTAGATCTTTTGACAGCTCATACCACCACCGGACAACTTGGAGATGACAGCTGAGGGATGGTGTCTATTTCATCTGATAAATTTGACAAGCTAGGTAACTTAATCAGGTCTAACTAGAATATCTTGTACTATCTATATTAACTTAATTATTTCAAAAAAACGTGCTGTTATTGAGTCCATGAAACCTTGAGACAATCATCTCAATCAGCGTCTGCCCGTAATTAATTCTATACAATATATATCGTCCGTATACTGAATGCCATTTCATGGCAATTTTTGTTCGGTCATAAATCATATTATTATTTTAATAAATCATCTAAAATCATACAAATACTAGTCTATGCGCGTCTTGCCGGAATATACTGTCTAGCAGTAATCCATCGTTCGCTTCGTTAGAAGCTGAGGAGCCACCAGTAACTAAATGCTCAACCTTGGATATTACCGGCTCTGGGTACATACTAGATCTCATGGTTGCCAGAACATTCATGGCTGAAGCCATATCACCATGGTATAAGAAAGCTCGAATAATCGACTCAAAAGACGATGGTTCGGCTATCTTTCGCCCCAAGATGTAATCAAACAATCCAACGCTCTTGGATAAATTTACTGGCGCCCATCCTCGAATAAGGATGTTGGCCATGTATGCATTTAAGTCAACATTGTATCGCATCATATCCTGCAAAACTGTACCGGTTTCTTCCACCCGATGATTGACTACATAGGATTCCAACAATGCCTGGAAAATCAGCTTATCAGGATGAACTCGATTTCGTTTGGTCAACGACCGGTAGAATTCCTGAGCCGCATCCAGATCCTTCATTCCCACACCCCGAGCAAAAATCAAAGCCGCGTAGTGCTGGTTAGTAATTGGATTCTCATCTTTGACAATTTGCGTCAGTACTGAATCAGCCTGGTCTATCTGAATAGGTTCAATCGTGCTATACATGTCAATCAATAATTTGTAAGTATGAGTAGATGGTCGAATATCAAACTTTCTAAGCCGCTGATACATAGACAAGGCCGCCTGTCTATCTCGTTTAGTATGGATATAATATTGCAACATGATATTGAAAGGAGCCACCCGAGGAACGTAATTGGGTGATGCTTCCATTTCATCGAAAAGTTTTTTGGCAAACTCTTCATCTCCTGCTCGACAGCAAGCGCTGATCATAGTGCCATAAGTAATGCTACTCTTTTTTGTTTTGGTTTGTTCCATGTCGTTATAAAATGCCATTGCTTCGCGTAACCGTCGTGCTTTCGATAGCTTCGAGAGCAAAACATTATAAAGAAAAGTGTTTGGTACAACATTGAACATACGAGACTCGTTAAACAGAGCCACAGCGTCACTAGCTTCGTCTCTGGTTGTAGATATTGGGGCGTTTGAGATTAACTGGCCATATCCAGTGGCATCCGGACAGGATCCCATCCCTTTAAGGTTGGCGTAAGCAGTCTGGGCCATAGTATAATCTTTATCGGAGACATGCTGAACTATTCTTCTGTGGACACCGACCCAGATATCCCATGCTTCGGCAGATACAGAGGGATGCGGGTAGTGATCTAGAACCAGCTTATACACCTTCGATAATAATGGCAGTTTGTTGTTATTGCCAGCAATATCCAATACAGCCATTACAGCTTCTGGAGCAATCAGTTCACCTCGAACTAGTGATGCTTCCAGTATGCTAACCGCCTTGTAGATGCCATCTTTGACTTGGCAGTAGCCAATGCATTTGTTAGAGTCATCTGCATTGAATTCCAATTTCGATGCCCATTGTGTTTTAACCTTTTCAGAAACTCCACCATTACCATTGAGCTCATCTGGTTTAGTATTACTGATATTACTTGAGCCATTCAATTCGCCTTCCGTAACATAGGTCTCTGAACCTACCTCGGACTTCGGGTTCTCCAAAAAGCTTTCCCATTTTTCAGTACTCAATCCCAGTGATCGAAGACTTTCAGTAACCTCATCAGCAAACGAAGACTCAATTTCCGTCCCTTGCCCAATCAAATCGTTGACATAACGTTCATAATTGGTCTTTAAATCGTCTATCAGTGGCTTAGCAATGGAAACGCCACCCAATGACCCACCAGAAGCAGATTTGATCCACATATTATGCAACACAACAATGTCCAATGTGACCAAACGAGAATATGTTAATGCTTGTCGATATTCATCTCCAGCTTTCCAAAGAGCCTGGACAATATCAATACCAAACTGCTTGGAAAAAGCCCGTGGAGTCATGAATGCAGAGCTGGCCAGACTCAATGCAACGCCGAATGACAAAGGTTTTAGGGCTCTCGTCACGACTTCTAGAAGTTCTTCACCAACATATTCCTGCTCCGAGGTCTTTAAGAGTTTCTTCAACCTGCTTGATTGGGCAATCAATACTTGGCATGCAACACCAATGTTATTTTCCTTTGAGGCGAGGTGCTCTACTACTTGCACAGTAGTAGCTGGGTCCCAAACACCACCTCTCAGCTGGCATTCTTTAACTGCTTTATCGATATCACCACTTTTCAAACAGAGGCTCATATACATGGATCGAATTTCATTGGAATCAAAGCCTCGCATGGATGCTACATAATCGAACATTTCGTCTGCAGTGGCCAGATCACCATGTTCGCAGATATGGCCAAAAGTTTCGACCAATGTTTGAGATGGAATTTGAGGTATCGAATCATCTTGCTCTGCTTTTTGAATCCAATTCCAAGCAGTTGCCGTGTCCCCGGTTTGGGCGAACCCAATAATTACTGCACTGAGAGCTTTATCGAATCCATTCGCCGAAAGCTCAGTATCCATCAATATCTTTTCCATGAATGTGACAGCCTCGAGTGAGTCCAAGTTGTCAAAGTATGCATTGATAAGTGCAGCGTTTGTTTCATCACTTGGAACGGCCTTTTGATATGCCTCCAATGCGGAGGCCATATCTCCAGATTTACCGTATGCGCGGATAATTTTCTCCAACAGAGATTGAGTCAATGAATAACCACTTTGTTCGTAGGAATCTAGCACATCTCCGATTTTATCGGTCTGGTGTTGGATGCAAGCAGTCAAAAGCTGAGTGTAGACTCTCTGATCATACTTCTGCCATACTACGGCATTGCTTGCATCAAAGATATGCAAAGCAAGAGTAATGTACTGAGATGCCTCATCTGCTTTTTCCAATTGAGCATCGACAGATTGCAAAACACCCCTTTGGAAGAAGCGTGATCTGTCGATTTGAGATCGCTGGTGTGCTGCATCTAACAGTCCCATTATAATTGTTGTGTAAGTTTCAGCATTTGGTTTGACACTATCATTTAGCATTTGAGCATAAATGTCGAGCATTGGAGACAGGTCATGCTGGCTATTTTTGCAGAGTGCTACTATAGATGTTAGAGCCGCATTGAAAACTTCTATGCCTGGGGTCTGTGTCTCGCGAATTTCGTCGAAGAGGTCCAGAGCATCATTGTGCTTTTTCTTGTACACTAGAGACTGAATTCTGGTCACATTAGTATCGGAAGCAGGTTTTGTAGTAGCGGAGCTGATATCAGCATTAGCATCGGCTGTCCCCGGATTTACATCTTCCACTACATCGGCAGCTGATGACTCTAATTCCTTAGCAGATTTTTCTTGTTCTTGCTCTAGTCCAGCATTCTTTTCATGTTGGTCTTTTTTCTCAGAATCCGCTTTCACCTCATCTTCGATAGTTAGGGCCGCCCTTTCGGCAGTTTCATGATTGGAATCTCCGGATTCTGCCCCTGTGTTGTCTTCCCGTACATTATTACTACCAGGCTGATTGGAGACCGAAAATCGCCGGATTTGCCTGCCCTTTGGGGTTACGCGGTTCTGTAGAAGTAAATTGTGGTGTACTCCGGATGCGTCACTCACTAGTAACAATTCCCGTTGCCTGTCATCATCTAGTGACGATAGTGGAACGATTGTGGAGAACGTGGAGGAAGAGGTGAGTCCTGCACATGCACTGGTATGAGCATTTCGTTCATTTTGTGAGTTTCCAGGACCAGATCCGAACCCTGAAGGTTGCCGAATAGCTACTTGACCTTGGTGTCTGGGCAGTTGGCTGGTAGACACAAAGAAGTAGGGCTGTGATGACGGATTTGAGGACGAGGTCCAGAAATTCTTAGCTAGAGAAGCATGTCTAGAGATATGTGAAATTGACTTGAACAACATATTGCTCTAGAATGCTGCTGTGAGTTTGGAGTGCTTTTTATCTTAGTTATATCTGTCGTGGATCATATGAATGGTGTTTTTGTTCGATAGTTATGAATGTCGACGCCACTTGTGATAATACCCTACTAGTATGTTTCTTCTCAGAATGCCAATTGAGGGTTTATTTATTCTCTAGATCTGTTTCCCCACTATTCATCAAAGATGATATATATACAAGGAAAAAAGGGAGAAGTACTGAAATATATTTATTTTTTCTGATTTTGCCACCACCGGTGTCTCAAAGGTGAAAAAAAAAAAAAGCTTAAAAAGAATTTTGAGTCGATTATATCCGATTCCGAGAAGGTACTGTTCCGATATCGAAAAAATGAGATTTTTAGTTAAGATATCCCCACAGTTTGATCAACAAATTTTTCAGGATATAAATGAGGATGGAGTCAACTTATATAAATTACAACAAAAAAAAAAAAAAAAAAAAAAGAAAAAATACAAAAAGTAGAATTGCCATCAATGCCCTTTTTCTAGTTTTCCTGGAGAAAACTTCTCATTCTAGATTCTTTTCGAAGACACATCGGGTTAAGACGGAAGTGCGATTGAGTCACCTCCGACAAGTTCATCGGCTCCGAATAAGAACTTCTTGCTCCCTGAGTGTTTTTTCCCCTTCCATTTTCTGGTTCCAGGCCCATTGTTTAGAATATATCCCCAGTGATGGAATACTCTGGGGAATACCTTTCCCTGTGTGTCTTATTCATTGTCGTCTTAGACTCGACTAAATTGATCTCCACGAGAGGGACCCGTGATCTGTGTCGGCATCAAATATGCCGGCCGACCGTTTGAAATTTTTTCGGAATCTGCAGGTATCGTGGAGTAACTGGAGTGCAGTGCATAGTATCGCTTTTGATTGGCCTTGAGGGCTTTTTGTACAAAGATCTCCCTCAGTCGATGCCCTGCAGATTTTTCTATGACGTACAGTTCTAATATGGAATCAGGCCACTTGGGGCTAGAGTAATTGTCAGCAAGCCCGGACAGATGGAACTAGTTTGGTGGTGGAGTCAAGTTCTCCACATAGCGCTAATGCTAGTAACTCGAAACATAGGTGCGGCTCGACAGCTAGAATACCCGTGTGGAATATTCCAACCAGCCTACTCGGTAAAAATCTGGCCCCAAGGACCTTCTTACAGCTTGCTCTTCGTCGTCAAAATAAAGCATGTGTATGTACAAAGCGGCAATAATAAATAGAATCGACAGTACGAATAGTGAAACAGGGTGAAGCAAGATTTTCTGTGCATATTTGACAGGTAGAATGGATCTGTCGCTGCTCCAAGTCGAGAATCCATTGTTTACACCGCCCACACGACCAGAAGAGGCCGAAGCAATCCGTTTCTCCATGGTTTGTATCTGGTCCATCATCTTGTGAAGTGTTTGTTCCATCTCTTGCTTCTTTATGTCTTTGTCGTCTGTGCCGACAGTGGTCGATTCCAGGTCATCTAACCATTTTTTGCGCGCAATTGTTTCCTTCTTGTCCGGAAGTATGCTGTTCTCACCCCGCTGGAGCTCGTCCAGGCGTTCCTGGATGTCCTCCATCATCTGTCTCACCATCATATAGTCCAACTGAAGGGCTCTGTATGAACTAGGTTTCACGTGCCTGTCCTGATGGAGTAGTTTTTCCCCCACAGATGACGAGGCAAACCGCGAAGAATGTTTCTGGTCGGATCGGTGAGCATCCTCTATCTTCTTGGTGTGTAGGTCAGTTGATATTTCTGATGCTGTCCTTGATGAGTTTGAGCTCTTGCTCCTTGAACCGGCCCTCCTAGGCTTGATCGGACTGTCCTCGTCGCCAATGAGATCTATGAGATTGCCATTGTAGTCATCATCAAGGTCGATCTTTGGAGACTCAAAGGGGCTTCTGATCCCTGAGGATATGCTTCGAAATCTTTTATGTAGAATGTTACTAACGGGCAAATCACCGGTACCTTCTCCGTCTTTGTCATTGTCGTCTTGGTTATTAAGACTACGAGACCCCGCTAGTCGCGATATGCGGTCAGCATCTCGGTTATATATTTCCTGTATTGATCTCGGACGCGTAGTGAACGACACCGGGTCCTGTTGCTGCTCAGAAAATCGCGAGAATGTCGGCTTTTTGGCATAGTTGGGAAGCATTGTTGTTGTGATGGGTCCGTTGGGTACATTGGACGAGTCCAAACTGTCAGGCTTTTTCAAATACTGCGACCTGTATATGGGCCGCGAACTGAACGCGAATCTGTCAGGACTATCCATTGCGATTGACGGGTCTCAGCTAGAACCTGGTTCTAAAGCTACTATGGGGTCGGTCTGGAATATCCACACTTTGGTGATGTTTTTTGGTGTTTTTTTTTTTTTTTTTTTTTCTGCACCTGCTTTTTGGGATCGGTCGCACCGACCATGTAATCAAGGCTCTCAGGTTAAAAGATAGATAAGAGTAAAAAGACCAGATGCAAACAGAAATACAAAATTACATTACACATTTATATATAAATTACTTCATAAAAAAATATCTGCCTCTCTACTTCTTGACAGCATACTCTCGTTGGAACTTGTCATTAACCCCAGTCAAGTAGTAAGTACCAGCTCGCAAGTTGTCAATGGAGCCCTCAGGGGTAAAGTTCTTGGCCAAATGGGCCTTTTCTCGTAGAGCCAAAGCAGCCTCATAGTCCTCTGGAGTGACAGTGACTCGGTCATCAAGCTTCTTTTTGAAATCTAGCTTCTTGACAACATCAGAAACATCTCCCTTAACAACCAGCGAAAACAAAGAGGCGGCTAGACCAGAACCATAAGAAAACATGGAAATTCGCTTACCGGCCAACTTGTCAGTGTCGACAAAGGTCAATAAAGAGCATAGAGCAGAGTAGACACTGGCGGTATACATATTACCGGTATTAGTTGGACCGGTCAAGGAAGGAGCAAGTCGCTCAGCAGATCGTTCTTTGGCTAGAGCCAAGAAAGTTTTTTCAACGTTCTTGTCAGTGAGAGATTCTTGATAAGACAACTTGGCAACTTCTTCAGGTACTTTGCCCTCAAACTTGGATGGATCAGCCAAGAAATCATTGTACAACATTCGAGCATAACTCTTGGTGACTAGTTTACAGGTTGGCACGTGGAACACACTGTAATCGAAACGGTCGATTCCCTCAGCAGCGGTGCCATTGGTTTGTGAAAGTGAAAACTTTTTGGCCTTCTTGTTGTAGTTTTGGTAACATTTGTCTAGGGCTCGAGTGTAACAAGTCAATGAGAAGTGGCCATCGACATATGGGTATTCACTGGACAAGTCTGGCTTGTAGAAATCGTAGGCGTGTTCCATGTGGGATCCGTGGACATTGTCGAAGACCAATGGAGCATCTGGACCGATCAACATGGCTACACAGCCAGCACCACCGGTTGGACGAGCATTACCTTTAGAATAAATAGCAATGTCACCAGCTACGACAATGGCATTTCGGCCATCCCAGGAAGAGGATTCAATCCAGTTGATGGAGTTGAAAAGAGCATTGGTACCACCATAACAAGCGTTTACGGTATCGATACCTTCAACGTCGCTGTTTTCACCAAAAAGCTGCATCAATACTGATTTTACCGATTTAGATTTGTCCAATAAGGTTTCAGTACCGACTTCTAAACGCCCAATGGTTGCAGGATCAATGTTGTGCTTTTCCATTAACTGAGAGACGGCGGTTAAAGCCATTGAGTAGATATCTTCACGGTCGTTAACGAAGGCCATGTTGGTTTGGCCAAGACCAATGGTGTATTTACCAGCTGGAATGTTATCGTACTTTTCCAGTTCAGCTTGGTTTACGATCTGCAATGATGAACTCAGTTAGTTAACTGTTTGAATATAAATTTTAAAAACCCCACATACAGTAGATGGCACATAGATTTCAATGGCCTTGACACCAATATTTGAAGGACGGTCTGACATTGTTTCTGCTATTTATTACTATTATACTTTTTTGAATTACAAAAGATATATGTGTTAGGGGAGGAAATAGAAAGGGAAAAAAAGGGGAAATATACCGCTAGTTTTATAACGTCGAATGGAAGAAAAAAAAAAAAAA